>JAQFZE010005233.1:0-10487 GCA_034695245.1 Dicyrtomina saundersi | reverse complement strand
GTAGGAGAAGGGGTTCAAAATTTCCGATTTTTGTACTATCTAATTTATGCAAGCTCCCAGTGGCTGATGGAGATTCAGGATTAGTCAGATTATATAGTAGATATCGTAGGGGGTTTCGGTTGTGTAATTTTAGATTATTATGTTGTCATTGTCAAAATAATAACAATATGACATAAGTAATTATCTAAGCAGTTAAAATAATTCATGCTTTGTTGCGAACGTCAGTTCTAATATACAGTGATCTCTCATGGATTCACCGAACTCAACTGATCATTTACTTAAGTGACCCACCGTTTCTGTGTTACTATAATCTATGTAATTCATAATTACGATTGGACTGGTGCTCCTGTAGCTTTGAAGTAAATTTAAATAATAAGGCTCTGTCATGTTTTTATGCGTTCGATCAGTAATGGCAAAGGGCAACACTGAATTTTAATTGTGAATTGTGTTGTTACCCAGCAGAAAGCTAGACCTTTCCTTCAATAACAGCTGTCTTTCAGGTTTTTCTTAGTTAATCCAGGAACTATTTTTGATTTTATGGGAAGCTGTAATATTGTTGCAGTTGAGAGTCCAGTTAGTGTGCTGTAAATTATCTAACCAATTTAGAGATCAAAATTATAATGCAAGTACCAGGTAAAAAACGCACCTACTTTTCATTATATCAGATCATGAATTTACTGTTTTTAAATGCATTTTTGTAATTGAACTTAGGTACATACATCACATTTATAATAATTAGTAATGGTGATTATAGCAATCAATATGTTATTGCTGTAGAGAGAGACTGTAACTTTATTACACTGATACTATAATAGTATTTGCCTTTAGGGCACAGTAAAATACAAACATACTAATATCCTCTGTCTGTGCAATTTTTTAAACTTTTTAGGTATCATGGAATCAGATCAAAACTCATCCCAGTCTCCTAAACGTAACAGTGTCCTAACATCGTTAGATAAACAACTTCGAGAGAAGCGCATTACATCGGAAGAGTTGCGTCAGCTATTATCAAAAGAGACGAAGAAACAGGAAGAGCTTCAGAGAAGAAGGGATGAACTTGGTAATGTTACAAGATCTAAAATCCAAGAGCGAGCAGCACTTATCTATGACGACATCAAGTACCTTGTAAATAGATGTGCAACATTGAAGGGTCACATGAAAAAAATTTCTAAAGAAAAATTACCAAGTAAATTAGAGCGACCAGACGTGTATGAGTGTGTAGACAATATTGCAGTGTTAGAAAAGGCATTAGCTTATCTCAATGCTGTAAAATTCGTGAAAGAATCTTCGGAAATGATTGAAGCGAACCTTGAAACCGGACTTAATTCCGAAGCCATCGATGCATTTCAGCTGCTCATCAAACTGCAAGAAACTCATGTTATCCATACCGAGTGCACCAATTTTAGAAATTATTTTAGTAAAACAGTAGACCATTGGGAAACTTGCTTAGAATTGAAATTTACACGAGATTTTGAGAAATTGTTGGAAACTTTTGGGTGGCCTTCTAAAATTCTAACATCCACACCGAGACCTACATTGAATGAAATTGAAACATTTAACAAAACTATTCGTAATTTAATACGCATTAGTTCGTCCATCAGCACAAGTAAACTTCATCCTCCGGAAGAGAAATCCACATTAGTGGCAGATTTCAAAGAGCCTCTGTTACCCGTTCAAGTAATGATACAGCCATTAAAAAAGAGATTTCGCTACCATTTCTTCACTAACAAAGTCACCAGTGATCCTAAACGACCTGAGTGGTACTTTACACAGATTAAAAGTTGGGCACGTGAACTAATACCGTTCATCAGAACTTATTTAGAACCTCTAACAGATCCTGAAGTTCACTTGTCCAGTGTGGCTGACTTCGTTCGATCTCTGTCAGAAATGTTGATTTTAAAAGCAGACTCACAACTTAGTAGTAGTGGGGAGCAAATTGATGATGTTATATTCGCTAGGATTCTGGAGGAATCTATCGTGTTTGAGAATGAAATGGGAAACTTTCTTGGAGAGGATTTAGTCGACAAAAGAATTCACATTCCACCATTTGTGAGTACTCTATTTTCCCAGCCTCACGTTCTCCAACGTTGGCTAGCCATTGAGAGGAAGGCGTGTTTAGAAAAACTTGATGAAATTTTCTCTTCACCAACTGCATGGGATCGAGCTGTTGTACCTGGGCCAGCAGAAGTTGTTGATTTATTCATGGCTGTTCTTCGTTTTGTGACGGACCGTTTTGCTCATTTACAAGAACAGTCTCAGAAAGTCATGTTTCTTCAGCTTCTGGTGGATATGATTGATGATTTCCGCGTGCGGTGCTTGCAAACTTGGAAGAGCCGTCGAGAAATCGAAGCAGACTATAACGACGGAGTCTTAATCGATTATGTTATTGCTGAAACACTGCGTATCGTCCAAACAACTATTGAATCTTGGGAAGATTTACCAGTGAGAAAGAAACTTGAACAAATTTTATTATTTTATGTAATATCAGCCTCACCAATTTAGTTATTTTTAAAATAACTAACCCACGCTATTTTTATTTCTCCAACAGTTTTTTGCTTCCATATCATTCTTTTTGGGGAACGCACATAATGATGACGACTACCCGAATATAGGACGCTCGGATGGTAATGAAGGGATGTACCACCCACCCATCCCATCTCGAGATGACCCTTCATTATTTGCCTTAGATCTGGACTTTTTTCGTGGGGAGAATAGGGAAGATGTCCAAGGAGCTCAGATTGGGTCTCCAAGTCAAGGAGTATTTTCCCACGTTCTCAAGCTTTATGAATGTTTAGGAGAAGATATTTTGAAAAAATGGTGCAGCACAGTGATATCAAAGCTACGCTCGGATATTACTAAAGGATACTCGAAACGTAAATGGCATATCTTCCCTCCTGATGGATTTGAAGAAAATGGAGAAACCTTAAGTGAAGACTTGCTAGAAGCCATCCAACGCCTAAAAGCTTTAAGTAAAGGGGTTGCCACTGGTATGAACCCTGAAGTGACACAAATTTGGCTCAAGCGATTGGCTATCCAGTTTGACGAGGTTTGGTACATTCAATTTCATCGCTTTAAAATACATACATTTTACGATGGACGTATATTTCTTAATGACAATTTATGATTGTAATCTACAGATGCTTATGGAGACTCTAGTATATCCTAACCGATTTTCTCCTGGTGCATTCCTTCAGTTACGATATGACGTTGTCTATGGAATTTTCCCGATTTTTTCTGAGTGTAACATTAGCACGTCCATGTTTCTGGTAGGGATCAACTCTGCTTTAAGGATTTGGGAAATGCCTTTGGGTAAGGTGCTCCTTCTGTACGATACCCTTGCCGACTCATCCACATCCTTTGAATTTCAAGAAGATACACTGGCAGAGTTAGAATTGTCATTACGACCTTCTGATGTTATTCAGTTACTCAAAACTCGTATAGACGTACATTTTTAATCATATCCTAAAGTAATACAAAACATAAATACATTTCATACATGTCACGATTATATATTTTCTTCCGGTTATATCATTCACAATTCATGCGTTACATACATGTGTTCATGTATACATTTTAGATCAAATATATAAGCTTAAGTCTATATTACAGCATTTTAAATATTTTCTTGATTTGCTTAATTATACTTAATGCATGTGGATATATAATTCGTTATAGCTACGTACGTTACGTTAATTTAATAAAGTTTCATGTGTAATGCGGGTCACAAGTTATTAAAACCAAAAAATAGAATAATACCCATTGTAAAATCAGGTAAAAATATGCCACATATTTATCTACATATTAAATAACAGATTTGAAGTAAAATATTCTACAGATGTACGAGAATAAATTAGCAAGACATTTTAAATCGTTAGGCAATTTTATGTACGAGCAAGCAGCCTTTTTCCCCCTCGTCTGCTATGCTTCTATGTGATACTAGAAGCAAGACTACCGAGTTCTTTCGACAAAAGAAGTCCGATTGGCGCCTCTGACACACTGGAATTCATGGAAGCGGAAGCGATATTCCCTGGTGGTTTCTTACTGTATGGATGATCCGTCCTTGCATGCAGCATGTGCCTCTACGAAAATATCAAAGAAAACTATTTTACCCTAATTATCAGTAATTGGTCACGGGAGCAGAGCTAGTTAAAGAGTAGGAATAATGTTGATCGGATTGAATAAAACGTAGCTCAAAAATATCAACCATATATAGAGTAGGGTACAGACAGTGGATAATTATAATTGTACGAGTACTGGCAAACGAATACACAGGACAAGCGAAGGTTAAGGTTCTTGAAAGTTGATACAGGTAAAATCGAATATTTGAGGTAAGATGAAATAGACACTAAAGCACACGTGTGGACAGAAGAAGGTATATAATATATAACTTACGGTTTCAAAATCATCCTGATAATCCTCTTTTAGAATATCCTCTTTCTGAGCTTGAGATGGCATTAAAAACGAATGTTTGGACTGAGAAAGTCCGGAATCAACATCAGTATTCAATTCAGTCAGTGGTAATAAGTCCTCATTTTTCTTCGCATCTACGTTCCCCACTGCAGTCGTGTCTAACCTATCCATAGGTTTCTCGACATTATTGTTTTCCCTTTCAACATCATTATCTTCGGGGGCGCTATAATTTTTCATAATCTCGTTTAATACATGCGCCTGAGAAAAATCAGATGTAGCTTCTTCGGGAACTATTTCTTTATCCTCAAAACTGTGCTTATCACTACACTTTAGTATTTCTTGTTCTTGGAAAGGGACTCCAGAATCAAACATCACGTTGTGGTGAATAGGAATATTTTCAATTTCTTCAGATCCTTCTATTGAGAGCTCTACACTACTCTGAATATCAATTACAAAAGCTTCATCTGTCCAAATTTCATCCATTTTTGTTTCACTCCTTGCATCAATATCTTCTTTTGGTTCCAGTTTAATAGTATTTCTTGACGAACGTCGAACAGGCAACATGTCCACATCTCCTTGCACTATAGTATTAGACAGGACTTGCTCTGGATTTTCAATTACCCACTGTGAACCAGGGCTAGTGGGTGTAGATGACGTGATTGGTTTCTTCTTTAATTTAATTTTAACCGCAGTTTGAGCCACACTTACAGTAGATGTAACGATTTCCCCATTCTCAGATTCTTTTTTAATTTCAATTATATTTGACTCCAATACACAAATCTTCTTTTGCAACTTTTTTTTCTGAATAACTCCTCTACCCCATTTTGATTTCTTTTGGCTTCTCTTTTTTAATTTTAACTTTTTACTTCTCACTTTTTGTGGAACATAATCCACAACTATTTCTGAGTCTGAAATTAAGCAGCGATCTTCTTCAGGAATTTCTCTTAAAGCACATGCCAGGCTTCTATTGTCACCAAAAGTTTTAGTTTCGTTGTCCGTTACGTCTAAGCCCCCTTCGAAAAAACTTTTGGGTATCCAATTGACAACATTTACATTGAGCGAGAGACTTCTCCAGTCTGGAAGTGAAATTTCTGAATCGTACTGGGCAAGACGTATTTTATCATATGGGAAATACCAAAAACAAGATGGACTAATGACGAGATCAGAAAACTTCCACTGAGACTTCTTTGCGGATACTCGGTTATGTAATCTACCGTTTCGGACTTTCCTGTTACCAGACCTAGCCGATACATAGGCTTCTTGTATTGCGTCCTCATCGTGACCAGAGAATCCAGCAAGAACGACCTTTTTTGTAACCCTAATTTTCTCTGTCTTATTGCATTCCTCCTGCCTCTCACCTTTATCTTTCTCAGCTGCAATGAATATAACTATTATGTACGAACATTCAACTTACAAAAAAAATGAAAATAAGACAATATAAAAAAACAAACAACTCACTTCTCATCTCAACAACGAAACAAGGTTCACACGCCCATTTATCAACAGTTAGCAGATTACTGCAATGTTTATGTGTCCCAGCAGCTCCACATGTATGACATCTTGCCAAGATCCAGTTCCTATTATAATTAATTACGAATAAAACATAAAAATCTACCTTGCATCCCTATGTAATTGAGGGTGTATTTTAAAATTTAATATTAAAAATTAACAGTGGCGTATAAGAAAATTACCCTTTCTGAGCGGAATAATTCCTCCCTTTTGGGCACAGGCAATCAGGAACATCACACTGAGAGTGCTGGTAGTAAAGATCTTCGTAAGCGTTGGGCTCTCTTTCCCAAGAAGCATCTCTACATAACAAAAATAAATGAAGTGTTAACTTTTAAAAGTACACCTGATACTAAAAAGTGAAAACAAAAGTATCAAATAGCAACCGAGGTATGTAAATACAAAAAAACTAAAATTATATCAACTAAATAACTTGATTAATTACTGTAATACTTGTTTCTATTTAAAAAACGGTTTTTAAATGCATAATTGGAGAAAAACATTTAATCTTACTGTTCTGGTACAAATATTCCCATCGATCGCATTTCATGTACAAATTCTTTTCCATTGTTGCACATTGGGCATTTGAAGAAATATCCCGAGCTTAATGCCAATTTCTACAAAATTGAATCGTAAGTTACGCACTGCTTCTCATCCTTATTTTGTACAATATTCAAAGGATTACTTCTTAACTAATACACAACGCATCCGTAAAATGTAACTCACCTGCAAACATTCTTTATGAAAAACAGCTGATCCACAACATGAAGACTGAATTGCATCAACCCTGTGATGAACTTGTGATGTACAAATCGGGCAAACCCATTCTTTTCTGGATAGCGTTATTTTACGATGAAGACCATGATCAGCACAGTAGGACCTATTAGTGTAATTATTATGTCATTTAAATTCCGCATAACTATACGTGCATAAATGTTTTCTCCGAAGCTCCAAGATTTCAGATTTTCTATATAACTGCCCAACATTCACAAACGTTGCATTTAAATTACAAATGAAGAAAATTATTAAAAAACCAATGGAAAAGGTTAATATCAAAACCCACCGACAATGTCGGAGTGTGAATAAAATTAGACTACTTAAGTGGGTTCAAATATAATTTATGTACGTCTCTACATTGACAATCTTACTTCACTAAATGACTTCGTGACTGCCGAAATGTGCTGGGTTACTTTGCGATAATTTAGGAGAATTGCGTAAAGGGTGAAGCGGGCAAACATTTCAAAAAACAACATAGTTATTATGTAATAGTAATGACATTACATAACATACCCTAATAAATTACATTTAAAAGTTTCGAAGTAGCTTTTCAAACTAAAGACCTGATAATAATACTAGAATTGTTTAAGATAATTGATTTAATTACTCATAATTTCCAAAAAATTGATAGCTTGCGCCATTCTTCAAACCGCATGGGAAATGAAAAGCGGTTCGACACTTCTTGTTACAACATCCAACAGAAGCTCCAGTAGCGTTGCAAAACGTGCATTTCTATTGAGCACAGAAAAAAAGGCACTTAAAATTACAAGTTCTTGAATAACGAAGCTGTATACAAAGTTAATACTGAGTTTTTGTATTTACCAGTCGAAAGCTCCGCCGAACTTCAGCCATAATATCGTGAGGCATAAAGCCCAGTATACCCTCATCATCACGTCCATTCTGACTTAAGGCAGCCGAAAAGAGCTAAAATTGGAAATATAAAGTATATATATATTAGTGATCAGGTACAATTAATTGTTCCAGGATGAGAAGAAATTCTTGCATTAAAAACACAATTAAAATTGTATATTGCTCACCATGCAAAAATAATGTGTAACGACTCCATCGAACATAAAAAGTTGCCCAAACTTAACATCATCGACAACATCAGACTTACAAAAACAGCATAAAAAACATGGGTTTGTTTTCGCGATTGTCGTAAGAGTATTCATGATTCTCTGCAAATTGGAATAAAACAATGTTATTTTTTATATCGTATATAACATAAAACATCAACAATCCAATAAACTCCAACTATAGCAAGTTCAAAGTTGACCGATGAGACGATGGACCGACCATTGCTGAATGTAGAAAGAAACAAGTCGTTGTGCTGGGTTACGACGTCGATTTAAACGACTCATGATTTTTATAAAAACAGTTTTAATTTAGGTATGACGCAAAGAAGACGTCGAACGTCAATTGCAACTACTGTAAAAATAATTGTTTAAAGTTAATAATCGTACCGCTGGAAGTTGTTTTAAGCTCATAGTTAACAGGTAACGTGAACTCTTCATAATAATAACTATCTATGCAGTAATTGTGATTTAATTTCGTCATTATATTTTTTTATCTATGCACGCTTCCAGACACAGGATCCTCAAGCAACCTAATATAATTCATGGAATACCAGTGTATTTTGAATTCCATTATGTTGCTAGATTGGTTTTTGTAATGTAACTATAATTGCATATTAATTCATATAGAGGCTTTTTGACAAAAAATGGGCTAAAGGAGTTTCGTCATTTTCGAGATGACTCGATACAGTATGTTCATTTATTCTTGGTCTTGTTGGTTATATAAACCTCTGCCAACAAAGACACTTCTTTCTGTTATGATCCATATCCAAAAGTTGCGCAAGACCAGCCTACCCACAATTTAATCAAATTCGAATTTTTCTTGCACAAATAACAAAACAAAGATAACAAACAACAAATTCGCTTTCTCCTGAAAATCGATCCCTCGCGTCGCAGTTATTAAATATTTGTCATCTTTTCCGATTGGCGTTGGATAGATTTAATTATGTCATTTGTATATATAAATTATTCGCATGCTCGCTGACATTCATAATTCATACGCTTTATAACTGACATCATTATTAACAACTGACAATGAACAAATAGGTACTTGTTTACTCCCACTATTGATGGAAGAATAAAATTTGCCCATAACAATCAGATATCAGACAGTTAAGAATGCAATTACAACTTTGAACTTGCTGACAAAACCGTTAAATCTTAAATTAAAACATACCTGATTTCCCTTCTTTATTCCTTAAAAGAAATTATTGTGATAAAACATAAAAAGGTGATTGTTGGTATATGGTATATAGTTGATAGTTGATAGTGAAGCTGTGGAGTAAGAAGCAGCAAGTATTTAATGTACAGTATATTTTGATTCACAATTCTGGAATCGATCTCCGCTATCCACTGATTCCAAGAGTATTATACTTTTAAAATTTTATCCCAAATCCAGATGCAATAAAACCGACGCCGACGACGAGACGTAGTCACTCAAAGGTAGTATGTAATAATGCAAAAATGAGAAGTGAGTTTTAGAGTTTCACTTCCAATTTCAATAGTAAAGCCATGATGATGAGATGTTGTGATGCGATGATGAATTGGTGATGCGTATACTTATTTAAATAAACATTTTGCACTTAATCAGTCTAATACGACAGTACTATACGAGTCCATAATAATAATAACTACTTACACTTACACTTGACACTTAAAATTCGAATAACAATATGCAATATGCTGCATAATGATTAGGTTCAAGTTCGTGTGTGTGGACACTTTTCCTTGTTGTTGGTCAGTGTCAGAAAAGTGTCTTCAATCCCACTTGCACGTCTTATTACCGCCAAGTAGTAACTACAGCCATAAACCATAACAGCTAATAATACGATACAACAATATACACAGCACAAAAAGGGAGGTGACTTAATAGCAGGCCCGGCAGGAGACTTAGGAGGACCCTCAAAAACTGTTTCTAGAGATACATGGGTATTTAAAACGCTCCGTCTTTTACCTAGTTTTTACACAATAATTGAAGAATTATTCTTTAAATACGAGTTTCAAATATAATATTTAAGACACCACAATTTTAGAGACTAGAGAGAGAGAATAATAAAAAAAAAATTTTGTATGTTCGTTTCAAGTTGCAACTAATAACAAGAAGAAGATATAATAAATCTATCTTACTGTCGTTGTCGATCAAGTCAGTAATAAGTACTTACAAATTGAATATTTAATATCTACCTATGTCCTATATTAGAAATTAATAGTGAACAGGTAAAGACCGCTCTATTCGTAGGGAATTCATACATCTCTCAATCTCGCTCATCCAATAAAATACTTCATATTGTAAATAGGTAGTTCCATGTAGCCCTGTCCCTCTTCCCAAAAGTCCCCATTGAATAGCATTGGCCAAGCATAGCGCGAGTATAAAAGCCAACTAGAGAGCTTGCATAATTTAAGAGGTCTGAAAATTCAAGATTTTGAACCCCTACCCTCCCTTGTTTGGTATTTACGCCAATGTAAAAGGACCGGGAGCTTGACTCGTACCCCCTCAGAAAATACATCGTGTAAGTTATGCACGCTTACAAGGCCTTGCAACACCACGACTTCCCCTCCACCAATTGTACAACTTCCCTCCATAAACTCAAGCTTTTGGATTTGGATTTTGGATGGAATGATAATAATAATGTGTGTGTAAATGGGGTGAACACTACTAACGTATCTGAGCTCCAAATCACCCACCTAGGTGGGTGATTCACCCACCTGCTCACTTGTGCG
>JAQFZE010005232.1:0-10487 GCA_034695245.1 Dicyrtomina saundersi | reverse complement strand
CCCCCCTCCCCCCCAATGAAAATTTCAAAATTTTCTAAATCTACCACTGAAAGCATATGAAAAATCGAAAATTGAATTATTGCGAATTAATTTTATGTGATTGCGTAAAATTATTGCTTTAAGAAACTTTACGTTATAATGCACGTATGCACTAAATTGCAAATATATGCAGTTTCATTACCATCCGTATGATGGTTTATAAAAGGGGAGTGGGTCATTGTCATTGATGAGAAAACAAAATGCAATGACTATAGCCCGAAGCATAGGTCATAATATTTTGTTGAAATAAATCTGGCATGATTGTTTAATTTAATAATTTTCCAATGTGATAAACGTAAATGTCAGTTACAATTTTATTGCGGTCAGTCGAGGAATCAGTCGGTGACTGCGGTTGTGGTTACACATATATATGATGCTTTCGACTATTCGACTTTGGACATGATGCGTGAAATGACGGATGTGGGAATTTTAGTTATCCTTTATCAGTATCAGCCACACGAACAGTCACATACAGACAGTAGCGCATACATAAAAACGATAAATAAAATATTTTATGGAAATTACCGTCATTAAGTGGTGCTTGGGCGTTGGCTTTCCCCAAAACTGTAGCAGGATCAGTTATCTCGCAATTTAAAATTTTTTCAATAGATTCATATTCATAGCAATTTAAAGTTTTTATTCAAATAATGCACAAGTACAAAATTGAAGGATTTCGGCGGGGTCAGAATCAGAATCAGAACGATGATGACGAATCATCCTCTGTCGTTTTGCTTAAATATTCTGCATTACATGGAAGCAGCGAATTATTAAATATAGACGTGAAGGTAAAAATAATTTAAATTTTTAATATTACTTTTAATATTTAATTGCAGAATATTGGATAATGAGCTTTTTTGTGCAATTTGCTTCTATTAATTAAGATAAATTGTAACTGCACTTGTGCAACGTACGATTATTTATAATGTAATAGACATAGAATGTCATATTAATACAAATAAATTTTATTTTGTTACCATTTTTAGCCTAATTTTACCTCTAAAGAAATTGTGAGACCGGCAGTAAAAGTGCCATGTGTAAAAGCTACTTTGAAATTGAAGGCAAATTCTTACGATGAAAATTACCAAACAGCATCACCATCTACTTCTTTTTCAAGATCAAATTCAATTCCACTGAATCAAAAGAAAATTTGCAACAATAAGCCAACGAAAAATGTTGCGGTTGTAAATGGTTCAGTAGATTGTCCAGTAGAAAAACAAAATCTATCCACTTTTGATGAAGTTGACCCTGATAGTTCAAAAGCAGACAGTCCTAAAGCGGAAGAATCGCCCATAATAATCGTAATCAAATGCCTTGATAAGGAATATACTAAGGATTCTGAAAAACATAAACCAGCTGAGGATGAGGCTTCGTCTCCTACAGCAAAATTAACAGAAGAACTCTTAACAAACGAAAATGGAGTTGAAAATGAAAACATCCCTCAAGTTATAAAACGAGTTTGTGTTACAGAAACGGAAAGCATTGAATCACCTAATAATAATACGTCTCCCTTAAATGCTGAAAATTCTAAATGTGAAAATAATGAGGGAGAAAATCCAGAGCTCGAAGCCACAAATGGGGATCCAGAGGTATTTAGTGCTGATCCAGAACCAGAATCAATTGAACCAGCAACTCCACAGTATGAATGTCTTTACCATGGAATTGCTTTTGCTATTGATCACGTAAGTTGAAAAAATGTTGTTTCTAATCCTATATTACTTTAGTTTCAATTTTGATGACCATTTTTGGTTCGAATTAAATTATTTTATTGTTAGTGCCGTCGTTGAACAAAATATCAAGCTTTAACTTGCATTACGGCTGTGAAGCATCAAAATGACCCATCTCCATTTTGAACTAAAAACAAAGTGCACTATTTGCAAATAGATAAAAGTGTCATGATCATGAAAGCATGTGAATAGAATATTTTACACTTTTCAAAAACATGTAAATGGAACATTTTACACTTTTCAAAAACATGTAAATAGAACACATTGCACTTTTCAAAAACATGTATATACATAGAACATTTTACACTTTTCAAAAACATGTAAATAGAACATTTTACTCTTTTCAAAAACATGTAAATAGAATAATTTTCACTTTTCAAAAACATGTAAATAGAACATTTTCCACTTTTCAAAAACATGTAAATAGAACATTTCAAACTTTTCAGAAAAATGTAAATAGAGTATTTTACATTTTTCAAAAACTCATTTTGGTTCTTCACAGACGATATGTCCCTATGCCTGTACTTCTTTTGGAATTAGTTCGAAATTGAAATCACCCTTGGTTTTTGGTTCTAGTGAACGTGTAGTAAGGAGTGGCTTGTTTTGATCCTTCAGCGGCAACTCATATGCATTTAAATTTTAAAAATAATGATTGTTTATAATACCTTACATTTAATTTCAGATTCGTGAGTCAATTCTATCCTGTCTAGACCGACCAACTATTTGCAACTGTAGACTCGTGTGTCGTAGTTGGGGATTTTGGGTGTCAAAAGAACTTCAAAAAGCTATAACTCTAGAGTTTGATTTACCAGACGGGGTCCAAGCTTCGAAACTCACTTCATCTTTTTTCTATTTTCGCCAGAACCCACGTCGCTCCCTTAATGATGTGTCAGCCCTCATGGATGAATCCGCCAACTTCCCCTGCACCTCCTTTGTCTTCCACGATACAAAAAAGAACAACTATAACATCAGTCCTTTCCCTCAGTCCTTCCTCGACGCTCACGGAGCCCACCTGAAGAGAGTGGAAGTGTTCGGGATTGACTGCTCAAAATGGTGTGCTCCCCCGAATCCGTGCCCTACATTTGTGGAACATGTGAAGAGACTCCTTTTAATCCAGGCACCAAATCTCGACCTTCTAACGCTCAGATTCCCCGTTGATACCTTCAAACCCAAACCCGAAAGATTAAGCGTGCTTAAATCAGACTCGGACCTAGTCTTACAGATAGAGTACGATGACGACGGACCTTTCGAAATCTCGATGCCAAGTCTTAAATTCACTATGCGTAGCTCCAAACTGACACACAATTTCCCGAAAAAGTTCCTTAAAGAAATGTTAGAGATTAAGTCTTCAAATTTATCTCGAGATTTAAATGATTTAGAAAATATAAATTCTCTTGTCAGAGTCGTGAGTCGTCTTCATCTCCCTCAAATAATGGCCTTTGATATATTTGATAAAACTTTGGAAACGTTCGAGTTCCTCTCAAATTACTGCCAGGGGAAATTAATATTCGTCCGGGAACTTGAGCTGTACAACAAATACAATTTTAACCTCCCCACACATCACTGGTCCAGAGCCTCCATTGCAATGACGAAAGTTTTAGAAGCTTCCTCAGGCTCTTGTGAAAAACTAAGTTGGCATCAAATGCAATTTTTAAATGGTTTTAAAATACCGAAAATGCCCAAAGTGACAGAGCTCATTATTACATTTTATATAATTAACACATGTCGATTTTCATCCTCAAATGATGTTTTCCGTGTGGATATAAATTTTAGAGAAACATTCCCAAATTTAAAATCAGTGGTTTTCTTCATTGAGCAACAGAAAGGGGATGAGACTGTATGGAATCGGCGACGTCATTATAATCGTGTTGTTGAAGGCTACAGTATTGACCAACTTTTTCTTAATTTTGAGCCGGTTCCGAGCGTGTCCGATGTAGTTTCCAGACATTTCCGTAATCTAAATATTACGGTTCTTGAAAGATTCAAGGAAATGTTTCCAAATGCGGTCATGCATGCAAGAGAAAATTACATGTTGTAGATTTGTTGGGGTAGATGTAGAATTGGGGTAGTTCGCAAGTAAATTTGATCGAACCGGAACCGGATATCTCCTGTGAAGAACCAAAATGAGCCATATCCATTTTTAGCTAAAAACAATATCAACTATCTACAAAAATATTCAAGTATGTCTAGAGAGCATTTAAATACAACATTTTACACTTTTCAAACACAGAATTAGAACATTTTGCACCTTTCCAAAAACATGGAATTAGAAATTTTTGCACCTTTTCAAAAGCATGTAAATAGGACATTTTACATTGTTGAAAAACATAGAAATAGAACATTTTACGTTTTTCAAAAACTCCTAATTAACATTTGACGCTTGCTTCTCGTTTTGTTTTTATGACATTGCTCATTTTGATTGTAGCTTAAATTGAAAATGGGTCATTTTGGTTCTTCACAGACGATATCTGTCTTACCAATTTTTGAAGAGTTGTTTGGAAAAACGGGATAAGTCCACTTTTTCTCAAAATGCATCAATTTTGAAAGCGTACTGCTGAGGTAAAATATATTATTTCAAATAAAATCACCATAAAATTGCTATAATTTCGTCGTGTGGTTGTTGAATAAAAAATGATGGGTTACATTCTTGCTTCATTAATTACTAACAATGCATACAAAATTGTTGATCAGTAATGATGAACTAGTTAAATTACATCTCTAAATTTAAGACGACGCATTTTACGTATACTTGCACCTATGGGAATAATCTGGACATTTCATGTAGCGTCGGTCAAGTATCTTACCACCTGGAATTGAGGCTGGCTCCTTCATACACTCAAATACATGAGGTTGACAGGTTTAAATGATTTTTCTACTCTAAAAATGTTTAATCCAAATAAATTTTGCTCAATATTAAATTCAAAATATAGACTGGGGTGTTGAACTTAAAATTATATATATGCACTTGAATTAATTTAGCATCAGTTAAATACGACATTAAATGCTTTACGTTTATTCAAATTAAAACGAGGGTTACAAAAATTTACATCACAAAATAATTGAATCATGCATGTCACAGACAGTATATTTAATTAATACCTACTAGTGTCGTAACTTGTGCACAATTATTCTTTTTCCTCATATGGGATTTAACATGGAATAACAATCTGTGATTGCATGTGCACAATAATAATTATTGTTCTTAAAGTTGGGCATATAACATTTTCCAATGTTAAATCCCATAAGAAAAAAAGAAGAAAACTACACTGAAGTTGTGCACAAGTTACAACAGTAATACCTACTACTCTATATTATAGCATTACATATATATATATAATGCTCAAATTCCTACTATCATGAAGTATCATGCACATTTCTACTTCCTGGGTTGCAGAGTGAAGCATTAGGAAACATTTCCCTGAATCTGTCCAGTACATTCTCATTGTACAGCATATCAAAAGTAACCCTGGTTGCACTCTGGAGTGGCTCAAAATTGTCAAAAAGATTTGTAAATGAAATATTATTAAAAACACATGTAGTTTGAAAAAATACTGTTTTCAAGTTTGGAAAAATCTCTCGGAGGCTCACTCCTTGTGGGAAAAATTGTGACGCTCCAGCCGGGAAAATGTTATTGTAGTGAAGACAGAGTTCTCTAACTTTGGGCATTGTCGGAATCTGAAGTTCTTTGAGAAAACGGAGTTGACCCCACATGAGCTTCTCACAAGAGACGGAGCAACCCTTCAAAATTTTACTTATGACATATGCAGCTCTGGACCACAAATGTGGATGACTATTGAGCTGAACACGCAAATTCAGTTCTCGAAGCGCCCAATTTCCTTGATGGTGCTTGGCAACCACCTCCAGAGAGTCTAAAGTTTTGACAGTGAGATAGATTTTAGATTTTCGGAGTAGGTGAAGACGGTTGACAGGTTTGACGAGTAGATGCAAATATTCATTCTCCACTTCAACCTCAACTAAATTCGGGGAGGAGTCCAAAATTTCCTTCAAGATTTTTGTAGGGATTGAATCCGAGAAATACAAAGCTTTTAGATTTTTCAGATTCGGCTTTGTATTCGAATTGAGTCCGTCTCCGCCGCTGCAGCCGCCGCCGCCGTCATTATAAAGAGAGTCTTCGTACTTGTATACATTCCCACAGGGAGATAATTTAGCAAGTTCTTTTCCATTTCGCTCCTCCCCCTCTCGCTCTAATTCGCACCCGTCCAAGTTCCAGTCAGCATTCTTAGAGACAACACTGTCGCTCAGTTTTAAATACTCAAGATTTTGAACTTGCGTCAAGAGAAGTCTCTTAAAATCCTCAAATAGGATATCCCCAAACAAGGTCAGTTCTTTGACATGGGAACCGTGCGTGTTGAAGAATGACTGGGCCAAAGGATTAATTTCGTCTGCATCGTCAAAAGTGAAGGATGTACATGGGAATTCAGTGGACATTTCTATGGAATTGTTCATGACTGTAATAAGATGTTCAAGTGGGAGAAATTTGTTGGTTTCAATGAAATTGAATGGAGATTTACTTTCATGCCTAAATTCAAGTTTGACTGTTTTCTGTAATTCATTCGAGCCGAAAAACGCCCAGCGATGACAAACAAGACGACAGTTCAACAGAGTGTCACGGTCCAATCCCAAAAATATCGACTCTATAATCTAAAGTTACAACAAACGATTAAAATACAAGTTCATTCTAATTCTACACTACCAATTCGAAAAAATGAAAAGAGTTATGACAAATTATTAAAAAGTAGCGTATACTTTAGATATTTCTTAGTTCTTAGTGCCGCCTCTCACAACTTACATGATCGATGGCAAAAGTTTTTTCCTCTGGAGGCCGAGAAGTATTTGGATTGACTTCAACTGTGTCCGAAACGCGAAGAATTTCACAACATTTTCCATTAGCTTCAAATTGCTCTGTTTCTTCATTTCCTTTAATTCCATTCTCAGGGTAGCTGCTAACGGCGGGGGGCAGTTTTATTTCTTCTCCTGGAGGAACCCCATTGCACGTCCCATTTCTGATTCCATTTTCAATGGTTTGAATTGTTTTTGTTGAGGAAGAGGATGCAGGGGCCGTTTGCTTTTGAGAAGATTTCACTTCCAGCACAGCTAAAAACCCTTCCGGACCAAAAATTCCTTTTGTGGAAAATTCCTATTGAAAATATAATGAAACAAGTTAATTCAGTACTAAGCGTACAATTAGCCAAGCATTATACATGACCCGTATTAAACATTAAATTTAACATTTTGGTCGTTCTGAGGTCTTCAACTTCAACCTTTCGTTTGGTTGAACCTCGGGTAGCTAATGGTTTATAAGAATTTAAAATAGACTATTTTTCATTCCATTTCCACTGTTGCCTGCAATGGCTCGTCATTGTGGAGTCAAACTTACAGAAAAATTAAAGTCATCAATGTTGTTTTCTCGGCTCTCTGGATTATTAACTTCCAAAGTAGGCTTCAATTTCAATGTCTGATCTTCGTTCCATTCTTCTTCTCCATTGCCATTGACGCAGTCTCCCATTCTAATTTGAGTACTTACTAATTATAAATAGCCTACTATCAAAAATCCCGAACGACCATATCTACCCATGCTAACTGAACGGCAGTATACATGACTTAAAATTTCCTACGAATTTTCGTATCCCACTTGTCAGAAAAAGTCGAAAAGTTAATGAAAACCAATTAAATCCTAATTGGATAATTTCAAATTGTATTGTATAAAAGAACTGTCAAATTTTAGAATTGAGTTTTAGCGCTCTAGTGCAAGGATATGATCAGTGGAGCTAACGATTTTCTAGTTCCAGGCTTCCCGCGTCTGCTGTCTGCTCATTTCTCCAGTCAATTCTCCAGGCTTCCAGGATTTAGTGCATCTAGCACAGCATCCAGCCCTGTCCATAGTACAGTTTCTTGTTGCCTCCTTTATCATTACATTTGCTCCTTTCATCTCATAATTATTCATATCACACCGTGGCACACCTCTCACAGACACAGACAGCTGCAGCTGCTAAGAAATACAGCTTAATTTATACGTACTAGAAGCAAGGAAAACGGTAGGTATTCTGAATTCTGAAGTGTATGATCAAAGTCCCATTTGCCATTTATACCAGAATCTAAACTGAAAACTATAAAAAAAAATCGAGACTTTTAAAAGCCTTGAAAATTCAAGTCTCTTGAAATCAAGACATAACAAAACCAAATCCATAATGCATTTGCAGGCTCAAAAGTACAATTTTATTCAACTTCTCGAGTCTTTTTGAAAGTAATGGAATTACAAAAGTTTTTAAATCAAGAATTTTTAAAAATCTTAAAAGTTCACGATCCTTAAAATCATGACTTTGAAGAGGCCAACATTTTTTTAAACGCTGTCAAAAATTCATATCTTGATTAGTATTCCAAATATTTGGTTTAAGAGGTAGTCTTGAAAATCAAGACTTTTCGTGACTCATTATTTGTTACGATTCATTATATTTATGTTATCTCCCACAATTAATTTTTCAGAATGCCGTACACGGAGAGTGTCATACTTGAGACTTTTCGCTTTGCTTCATTCGGCCCTTACGGAATTCTTCACTCCAGCCTGGGTGACATGACATTGGATACATACAGAATCCCAAAGAACACTATTATATTATCCAATATGATTTTTATACATCATGATCCAGAAATTTGGGGTGACCCCGAAAATTTTCGACCAGAGCGATTTATCCAATCATCTTCTGGAGAAAATGGAGATCCTGAGACTTTGTCCGTGATCAAGCATGAGGCACTCATCCGTTTCCCTTTCCATTAGAATGGATATATATGCGTAATACTACACGATTTAGGGATTTTACTTTCTCCAATGAAGTGGTCTACCTGTGTTTTCTGTATAGTTTCAAGTGGTTGATTTGTAAAACCGTTCTGTATGTAATAGCCGCCATAACACAATCTCCAAGAAATTGTTTTCAGCGATTTCACAGAAATACTTATTTAGCTGTCTGGTTCTGGTACTGGCAACCAGCCGATAGCTTAAATGAATTTATCTACCTACATAAAGTGTTTCGCAGTTTAAAAACAATTAATTTGGTTATAAAGCTGGATTCAATGTTCTTGAATAAATTTCCCAAAACGTTTTTTAACCAGCTACATAAAGTACTTAAAAATTAGCGTGAAATAAAATGAATATATGAAAAATTAAATTGTGCTTATTTTATTTTTATAACTCTCACAATACTATGTTGCCCACACCATACACATAACGTTTGTGAAGAACCAAAATGACCCATTTCCAATTTAAGCTACAATCAAAATGAGCTACTTAATAAAAAACACTAAATTAATTTAATGCGTAAAATGTTAATTATGAGTTTTAAAAAAGTGCAATATGTTGCATTTACACGTTTTTGAAAAGTGTAAAATGTTCTAATTACACGTTTTTGAAAGGTGTAAAATTTTCTAATTACGTGTTTTTGAAAAGTGTAAAATGTTCTAATTACACGCTTTTGAGAAGTGCAAAATGTTCTAATTACACGTTTTTGAAAAGTGTAAAATGCTCTATTTACATGCCTTAAGGATTGCACGATCTTCCTATATTGAATTTATTGTTTGTAGATAGTACATTTTGTATTTAGTTAAAAATGGATATGGGTCATTTTGATTCTTCACAGGCGATATGCATATATCTTCTGCAGTTATGCAGTTACAATGCATTTACAGTGCATTTAAAATGGAATATTAGAAATGTAACAAGTAAACAGTGGCAAACAATATCTGGAAACAGTGGCCTTTAACAACAGTAATTTAGCAAACTTTACATTGCATTGTTCCGAATTTTAAAGTCTCGGGCAACTTCCATACAACAGAAAACAATAGAAATTGGCACAATAATTTACGTTAATTTTTCGGAAAACACTTTATACACTTTTTTAAGCTTAAAAGGCATTTACGGTTAATATATAAGGCTCCAGCAAAAGATTGTAACTCTACGATGATGGTATAGTACAGCAGTAGATATAGTACAGGTAGATATGTTAACATAAGAAATTTTGAAAATGAATTAATTATTTTTATTTGAGAGTGACGGACTTTCATGCCCTTGAGTTGCATGTACCTCCACAGCCATGATGTCATCCTGCTTAACAATCGAATTAAAGTCTAACTTATACGAGGAATGAGATTCTTCGTGGGAGCCCATAGTTGTGGAGGCGGCGGTCGCATAGAAAGATGCTCCAGAAGCAACGCCTCCACCCGCACCGGGTGAACCCGCCGAGTCGGAACTGCAACTGGGAGCGCACATCGGGGCGTACGTAGTACTATACGGGTTTTGCTGATTCTGGTGCTGGTGATGGAAAGAAGTTCCTCCGTGAGACTGACCATACGCACTCCCCCCATCCCCTCCTCCTCCTCCCCCTCCTCCAGTCGGACTCACATTATTCACACTCCCCATAAACTGCCCAGCCCCTAAATCCTTACTACTCGTACTGACACAGTAGCTACCCGGACCGCCGTATGGCCAGTCAGGATGTTGGGTCACTGACACTGGCGGGAGAAATGAGCTGTTGTTGTTATTGTGGGTCGTTGTAAAGCTGGAGAATGCCATTGACGGATTTCCACCTTTAAAAACGGACATTTAAAACAGTTGTTATTTTCATGTGCATTAATCAATCATATCGTCTGTGAAGAACCAAAATGACCCATATCCATTTGTAGCTAAAAACAATATCCACTATCTACAACAAT
>JAQFZE010005231.1:0-10488 GCA_034695245.1 Dicyrtomina saundersi | reverse complement strand
TTGCCAGATTTTGTTCGGTGGGGATAGTCAGCATTGTTTTACGCTTTAATTTTAAATCAAAGTTGTTAACAAATAATGTTAAGATCTAAAACATCTAAAAACTGTGATTTTGTTAGTTAGGCCATTTTGCAACTTATTTTTAACCAATTTTGATGATTAAGATGTCAAACAAATCTCCCAGAAATTGTCTCTGTTTTGGTATATTGCTCGGTATATTCGAATAATAAACTTGGATTTTATAGCCTGTTAGAATTGTTGGATTTAAATGGGCCACCCTGTATTATTATTTCAAAAACATTTTAATGTGAAACAACATTTTGTCCGTAGTCTATTCTGTTCCTGTGTTCCTCAAGAAAGTAGGTACTTGTCTACTGTACATAATAGTACGCTATTACAGTACCAATGTAAATAAAATAAAATGTAAAGTTCTCCCAAACTACGAAGCCAACTCTCGATACCCCTTCACTTCATACATTCAAACAGCAACTCACTACTCAGAATGAAAAGGCTCAGAGCGAGTCTCCTGGGAAAACATTTTTAGTGCCTGACTGCCAACCGTGAATTTAAACGAGGTGAGAGAAATTTCCGTGACTGAAATCCCAGTAAATATTTTAAGCTACAAAACTAAAAACCACTGCAAAAAAAAAAGATACTGTTTTTGAACTTAACTTATAGTCAGTCAGTCCTACTGTATACACTGAATTGTAAGATTTATGTACACTTTGAAGTAAGGAATGTTTCCGCATGTTTTAATCTTGAATCAATTACATATTAGCTTATATCCTTAGTATTATGACCAGAGTTAGTCAATAAAATACACAATATAAATCTCAATAGATTATCGTCGAGGGCTTGAAGGACATATAGCACACAGAGACAGTAGAAAGAAGGATGAGAATTTTATGTGTGGTGAAATATAAATTAAGGTAGTATATAAACTAAAAAGGAATGAAGAAGTGATCTAGAGCAAATGCATCACGATGGGATACTGCCTCATAATTTGGCGTATGCATAATATAATGTCTAATTATGTATTGTGATAACAACTGGAACATCTGTGATTGTGATTAAGTTCCACAACAGATAATTACAAGCAATCTACTTTTTTCGCTACAGCAGCATTTTGTTTAAGCCAAGAAAGACAACAGCTAGCTGACACTATCACTCAAGTCGCCGTATCATTCGAATCGACTCATCCACCGATACTTCTGCCGACACAAATATGAATACAAATATACAAACCTCTGATACAACTTTGCCTGGCCTCGTAAAAGTCGCTGCAATTTAGTACCTACATTATTGGTATATTACGTAGCAGTCATATCTTCTATCTGCGGTCAACGAGCTATAAGCACAGTCACACTGTCTGAATTTCTGGATGGATACCGGGCTCATTTTAATTGCTTAATTATCAATCTATATTTCTATTACAATACGTTTCAATTACTGCCTGCATTTTTTAACACTACAAACAGCACATTAGTATCGAAATCGATAATAGTATGCAGTATGAATAGTATAATATGTACGTCGTATTTATCATTTAATGAGACGCTGTTCAGTCTTAGTTCATGAATATCAAAAAATTCGACTGGGAAGCAAGTATGTAATACTTAAAGAATTTTCGCTATTAAACGTAAAACTAGATTGTACTGTATATGCTAAACTTGTACTAAAACTAAATAAAGTAATGAAACATTCTATCTACTAACTAGGTGACAAAATACCTTTGGCATTGTATTTGTAGCTTGCGGAATATACAAGCGTAAAACTAGGAACTATGCCCTTAAAAAAGATTTCTACTGTGTAAATAGGTATGCACCTAGTTATGTACATACATTTCTATCCCATGTGTGGAGAGAAGCTTTACTTTATTTCTCATTGACATCATCGACAATATGCTCTCTCACAAAATCACACAGTAATAATTAATTATTTATCATAATTCATGAGACTCACAGTAACAATAATAACAACACGGAAAGAAATAGAATGGACTAGACATTTAAAAAAATCCCTTACCCGAGAATTCGCAGCTTTAATATTCCATGTCTTAAGGTATGTACCCAGGGCAAGGAGATTGCAACCATGACAAAGGTTCCGAACCATTGAGGTTTCCATTAGATCAAGAACCCATAGAAAGTCTGGAGCAACGTAATGATCTTCTTCTAGGAATGCAATAACTCCTACAGAAACAGAATAAGAAATAAATGGTGTTCCCACAATTAAATATTATTCTATGGCATTTTTATCCTCAATAAAGGTGAACCCAAATATTAAAGAAGATTGAGATAAGATAATGAAAGATACAGCTCAAAAAACTGCATTATTATATTATTATTTGTGCACTTTACTATAATATATCAACCTCAACCTCAGAGCTGCAGTGTTTGACCTTAAAAATATGTTCACACACGTTAAAACACTGTTTTTAACTATAAATTTGCACCACTGATTGAATTTACATAACACGATTTCAAAAATTAATTGATTTTCTCCTACGTACGGGGTCTTCCATTCCATAACCCCCATCATACCCTACATACACGGGTAGGACTGAAATAACAACTTTAAATCGTTTATTGTAAAAACTCGTTGCCTCTGAAAATGTAATCAAGATTTTAGAATGATGTACAGCAGCATCAAATGGGGGTGAGATTGAAATTATTATTTGAAATAAAACATGGCTGGGCGATGCACTAGGATAAAATATTAAGTACGGGTCAATTACATATGATTTAGTGTAAGCCGAATAAAGGTTACCCGTATAATTACGAAGAGCAGCTATCTTGTCAAAAACAAAGTTAGCCTTCCACCACCAATGATGTTTTGTCTGCGTATAGCGAGCTTCTCGATAATGACCATGAACATCTGGGTGGTCTGCATTACGGCACTTAGTCTCTTGAGCTCTGTGGAATACAAACATAAAGTTATTTTGTCCACTACCTTCATTTGGATGCTCCTACACTGTAACAAACGAATACTTAACTAGGATACTAAATTGTCCTCAAATGGCAATTCATTAAAAGAAAGTCATCCATACGTAAATACAAAAATATAAAAGCCACATTACATATTTAGAAATGTTTGGAAAAAGGTGATTAAACACATTATTAGGTAAATTAGCCAAGTAAATAAAAAAACGTGTTCTGATTAAAACCATATTTCATTAAAATTAATTGCATTCTTGGGAAGCATTAAATTCTGCAAATAGCTGACAGAAATGTCTAATTAAAAATAAACCACGCGGTCTTCACTGCAAAAATAAAATGCAGCCAAGACTATTTGCATATTCTATATATTATACGCATATTATATTATTCATCTACTTCTACTACCGACTGCTAAATAATCACTTCCCATTATGAGTATATATTACAAATAGCCTGCTTATGTAGTTAAACATTCAACACTGGACTCACCTCTTAGGGGAAATATCACGTGGACAGTCATCAATACTCTGCCCGGGGAAATCTGAGGGATGGAGCTGAATGGAATAAGGGTAAAATATCTGCAAAACTCTTGCAAAATCAATATTACGGATGGCTTCATTAAGTTGTGGCACATACAAGTCGTGCGAAAATATTAATAGTGAATTTTCTATATTCTGAACTCTGGACAAACTTTCGATGAGAAGACTTAAGTATTCCACCCTTGAATGTACTTGTATCACCAGCACGTACGTCCCTTCATTAATAGGTCCAAACTTATCCATGTTATACACCCGCTGTAAATAAATAAAAGAAAAATATACACATCTACTTTTTTCAAGGGAGTTTAACCTGGATTTGGGGGGGGGGGAGAAAATCAAATCCTTAGGGAAGTACATAGTACATAGTACGAAAAGGATACACAGGTACCTACATATATTGCATACGTTCAAATCCTAAATACCTACGATATTACATTAGAAGTTTGAACAACCATCCAAGAAGATTTCCCAGTAACTCGCTTCAAGATCTACTCGCATTTAATTAGTTCAGTTTCTAGAGTGGGGAAGGAAACCCATATCAGCTGTGTACTGTACCCGAAATAGTGAATTGAGAATTCCACTTATTTATAATTTCCAGAATCGCAGATGTCTACTGTGTTAACGTTGGAGTTTATATATAATAATAATAAAAGTAACATCATTTTTCCTAATGGAATCAACTAGGTAGACATACTAGCTTAAAAGTAAGTTTGGAGAAAAATATCTCCATGGCGCCGTCGTAGTCTCTGTCTCTATTCTTCATGTTAATTACTACAGGCAAAATAGCAACTAACCTAGGTAGATAAGTATATACATACCTATACATGCACCTCCATTGATACCAACCACACGTATATCCTCTCGTGAGCTTAAAAGCTTTAGCTCTGTGTTTGATTTTAAACATTCTACAGCAAATGGTGACCATACGCTAAATCCTTTAACTGCTCTCACATACATGTCATGTTACAGATCGTTAAGTTTATTCGCACAATTTTGGAAAATGGAAAACCAAGTTTAACTGGCCCACACATACAATATACATTTAAACCCCTCCTTTCTGTTTGACGACTCCAAGCTGTCCATGAACTCTAAAACATTTTTTTATTATTTTAGCACAGACATTTATTTAGACTCAGGCGTCAACAACCACACGAGAGTTTATTTCTGATCTGTCTGAGTCTGCGAGTACGTACATAATTATACATACGGAGACGTACTGCACGTAGACAACCATAAACGTCAGTGTCAGTCATATGAATGGGCTGTGGGAATTTCTCAGCCTTTTTCTACGGTGGTTTTGCAGAAAAACGTTTATTGTAGCTACCGGAAGTTCTATGTGACTCGAAATGAATGAATTGAAAAATAACGTTTTTTCAACTGAATAGATCACTATTACCATTTACAACGTAGGTAGCTGGTTATATATATGCATGTATTCCAGCTCCGTTTTAAATCTACTCTGCATACACAGACCTACATTGCATATGATTACAATTAAATTAGGTACTTTGAACCATCTTATTTATATGGATTTGAATCCATCACGAAGCTGGAACAACAACCTACATATTGTATAATTATATATTTTCATCTTTACATCCAACTGCTGCGCTTTAAGCAGCCCTACTTTAATCAATAACAACAACACCATTCACAATTTCACAATGAATTACCTATTGTAATTATTACATTGAAACAGGCAAATTCTTAAAACCTGAAATAAATAATAAAAAAAAAAAAAAAATCACACACGCATAGGTATGGCATGAATACATGTAAAATAATTATATAATTATATATATGTAGCACAGACACAGATGACAGAACATCAGAGTACTTAGTTCCGTCAGTTCTCCATTCTATACAATAAAAGTTGTTGATCAGTGGTCACTGTCGCATTTCTAAATGTAACTACTCCGTCGACAAATTTCCAATTCGATTTCTATTCAAAACAGAGATAAATCAGCTCACATCAGCTAAAAGGACTAAGATGAGAATTACATAGTTTTCTGTGCAAATATTTGGCACAAGGCAATGAGCTAATATTTATAACCGAAGCATTGAGTACAAGAATGTTTACGTTGGTAGCGTCAGGCTACATACCTACTAGCTACAGTAAGTAGGTACACCATACGATACATTTCTCTTTCTTATCTCTTCTCCTGGATGATTTTGCATGCAACTGCTCATGCATTTCTCACACGTCAAAAGTCACCACTTTCGTTTCGCTACTCTGACCGACGACGTCACCATTACAACTAAGAGAGGTCTAAAAGCTAAAAAAATATAACTAAACCAATATCAAGCGAAGGTTACGTTAACATAACTTATAATCCTCCCTCCTGCACATGCACACACCTAATTCATCAAGAAAGTGTCTGGTTAAACAACCTAACTTAACCCAACATTAGCGAAGCTTAAACTTGCTCAAAATCTCAATTCATAGTTTCTTACGATTAGTCACTTCTTTTCTTTTGTTTTATTAAGATGATCATACCAGAACGATATATAATGAGCCATGGGTTATGGAAACTATACTAAAAACCCAAATGAAATTCTAACCATACGTCGGTACGAACCATGTGTGTGTGTGTAGAGTACAGCACAATACCACTGTGCCATCTTTAAAATGTACACTAAATAAAGACTAAAGGTTATTGGCAAAATCTTCTCTACGTTCTTGTTATTATACCGCCATAGATGAATAGGCCTGTATATAATTGAATTTTACTCATTATATGAAAATATGAAATTCGAGCAAACTTTCCTCGACGTTATATAGATAAAAAACTTTCATACTTTTTCAGCTTTCCGCCGTAGCAAAATCCCGTTGGACTTATGGACTTTGAACAGAGCTGCTTCATAAGTGTAATTAGGTACAAGCAATATTCGTCTCCCGCACAAGTCACTAGTAATGTACGAAATAATGCAGTTTTTACTGTTTCAAATGGTGATGAGGAATTTAAAACAATTGGCCTGGGTGTAAGTGCCAGAGTACAGATATACGTAACCGTAAAATAAAACAAAAACAACGACTAAATTAAAATCTTAACTACAAACGAAATACCGCTATACTTATTGTTTGTTAGTGTCCTTCGCCTTAAAAAAAAATAACCAATTTGGAGAGAAGGAACAAAAACATGGTAAAAAAAAGTCCACACAACTTTTTGGAGTAAGTTATTCATTTAGGCTATAATGGATCATACTATACCATACCATACAATTATTCCTTATTCATTCGCACAGCATAAACGAACACGATGCATGATGAAATTTCAGTTTAGCGTGACAACAGTTCGCATTCTCCCTAATCATTCGTTCTGATTTCTTCATAACTCTATTTTGTGTTTGTCTGTAGTCTTGGCTGATATATATATATACACATTGTTTCCTTTTCTTTTACTTTCCTATTGTCTCATAATACTAAATGAGAAACAGCATCAAATTGTTTTGTGCTACATTTATCGTGCTGCTCTGTCTCCAAGAATATCCATGTGTACAGAAAATTAAGACTTTTAGATGATTGCACATGAAAAGCAGGCCAACTTAAGATGGGAGATAATTTGTGTCTATCTACGTATAGTATCATTTATATTTATACACAACCATTTAATTTCTCTCAAACAAAAACTAAGCTACGTAAGTCCATGCCTATTTATACAAGGCTTGAGAAAGATGAGAGTAGGGATTACTATCGCCCTTATAAATGCTGTCCGGAGAGTTCACACTGCATTGCGTTGTTTTTGTCTTAGAAATTTTGGAATTCCATGACTGACACACATCCAAGTATTATAATAATGAGATATAATAATTCATCTGATGCTTGTGTTCATATTCATACAGATTCAGATAACCTTGGCGTTTACAGAGTAAACTGGAATAGAAATTTTGGATCGATAAAAAAATTGCATCAATGTTTTCGTTTCGTTTGACTTTCCCTACAAATAGTATTGGCCTCACAGACCAGCACAAAAAAAAACAACAAAATACATAGTTAATAACACATGTGTACATGTATGTATACTATAATCTGTACTCTTGGAATAATAAACTTCAAGCAGTATATGCAAGTGTATGTATACAAGCTTTATTAAGTACATACAAACACCAACTAATTTACAAGACAAATGCTGGACCAATACTGCAAGTCAAATTAAGGCGAGTGTTTAAAGTAGAACTATGCGACTCTGTCTATATGCATTTATTTACACACTAAATTGGTTTTATTTTACCAGCTAGCTTACTCTGTGTACTATGCTCACAACTCGGTCAGAAATGGAGTCTCATAAAAAAGTATGTATAAAATGAGAGCTGGAGAATCAAGTACAATCAAATGTTACAACCCACTAAACCTTCTGGAGACTACAACTAGTTGTCATTGCCGCTTCCCATACCGAAGCATAATTTCCAGCATAAAAGTTTTACTTCTTGGCTGACGCGTTTAACACAAAATGCTCCATATAGGTAAAAATATAATATTATCAAAGACAGTCACGCAAACACACTCACAGTCCATGACAATCGCAAGTAATTTAAAAGAATTATTTTAAGGGCACCAACACCAAAGTTCAGCGAACCATCTTCATAGACTATATAGACATTAATTCTAAAATTATTTTCTTCGACTGTCCGGTGTCCGGTTATGCCCAAATGTTTTTTGTGAATATTTTTCCTTTAGTTTAATAATGTATCTAGATATACATATATAATTATAAGTATACTGCAAAAATAGTTAACAAAATGAGTATGATTCTCAGTAGCCACTCCCAAAAAGTGCGGAGTAGTGACTCTCACTCCTCACACCCGCACTCCAGAAGAAACAGACTGTCAACGCAAAACGCGAATGTAAACCGTCTTATTATTGTCACACACCAGATAATAACAATTTCTAGACTCAATATGCTATGTAATAGAAACAGATGATCCATAGTAGAATTGCCGTCTGCCGCCAAGGAAATTCAAAGCAAAAAACTCTTCCAGCGAAAATTATTCTTCGAAGAGGAAACAAATTCTATTGGTGTCTGACTTTCCTTTGTCACCATTACTATCGCCCAGAAGTTCCCTGCATTAGTCACATATATTTGGTAAATTATGCATCTAACTCCATAATATCCAAGCTAAGCTGTATATTACTACTCTTATTTAAGCTGTGAGAAAACTACGCCTCAAGTTATGTTTGGATAGTAGAACTTACGTTAGACTTAAGTGCACTCATTTATTTTTCTACAGTTCCAATTCGAATTCGATTTCGTAAAACTTTTTCTATTGAATTGCCAAGAGAAAAGTCTTTTACAACATTTGCACAGTGGTATATACCTAACCTCCGAAAATCCAAAATCCAAAGCTCCAGCTATTATTATCGTGAATTTTCAAAGTTCTTCAAACATAAAAAGAAATAATCATCAAATGCAAAATTCAAATATTCCTATTAACCTGCCTTTGTACCTAAAACTCATCAGAACTTTTAGCCTGAATTGCAAATGCCGAAGCCGTTGTCAATGCCTCTCAACATATTATAGTCACTCAGAACTCTTTGATATGTATTAACTACATCTATATACGGAATGCATCCATGCCTTACTACAAATGAGACCTAGTTGGAGTTGGATACGAGATATTAAATTTGGTATATGTACACTCAACGTGTAATCTAATCAGTAAGATTATGCAGAGCTATCTATATACGTACGTACTTACAGTTTATCTCTACGTCTGCAAGTAACGTCAAAGAAGTTTTGTGCTGCAGAAATTTCATCCACGCTAAACTACTAGCTACAACGCTAGGATGCTACTCATGTTCTAACAGTGTGTACTATCTATCCGCACAGTGTACAGTAGTGTAGTGAAGATCCATTCCATGAATCTATTATTTGCTACAAATAGAAAACGTAATTTAAATTTCAACTCAGCAACATTTTTAGCCAACGGGTACGAATTGTTAAGAGCTTCGAGGAGATTCAAAATCGTTCAAACAAATGAAGATAAAGCTGCGTAGAATGTAGACTACAGATACCAAAAGTTTCAAATGACTAGAGATGGAACATCCAAAGTCGCTCAATACATGTGATTACAATAGGTTTTTGCTTGTGCTTCTGTCGCTGCCTCTCTCTCTCTCTCTCTCCTCTCTATCAAGTTTCCCATGTAAAAAAGCTCAGGGTCAACAGCATGCGGATACAGCACGTTCTCCAACTCAAAATCAAATGCTAAATACCTCTCAGTCACAGCTTATGTATATATAACGAAAACAGCCCTCTGCCTCTAACAATAAGATGTTTCCGTACCTGCACTTCATTTTCAAGATTCATCTCCCGAGTTATCTCGTCGATTTCTGCAGTACTTAAAGGCCGAGGCTCGGGTAAGTTGATGAAAGCTGGAGTTCCCAGTCTTCCATGCTCACTCCCACCACCACCGCCATTCCCATTAGAAATCTTCCCTCCGTCATCTGCGAGAGCCAATTCCGCTGGAAGCTTCTCCTCCCCTCGTAATCTGTCAAATCAAAAGATTGAATTTTAAGTATACTTTGAAGTCAAAAATAAATTCAATTTACAATTTTAAACCTCGCCTAATTAATAAAACAGCATGTACCTACTCGCTTATCTATTCATCTGGGATAATGCACCTGCCAAATGAATCGAGTCAAGAGTCGAATTGTGTTAGATTGTGGCAACATAGCGAAAGTATTATCAGCAAAAAGCAATACTTATCAAACTACATAGAAAAATTGCACTCTTCGGATACATTCATTTAAGTACTCCTGAATGAGTGAGTGATTAAACATGATACAATTAATATAGAGATTATAGATTATTACTCCTTGAGTCAAAGGTCGGAGCGTAGCCCAGCAGTTAGGCTAAAAAATAGGCGACAGCCTAGGGTGCACTGCTATTTCTTGTAAAAATAAGCTAGGCGATAGGCAGGCTAAGTTGAAATTACGAAATTCTGTGAGTTGTTCATATCTGCTATTTACATTATAAGAAATTAAAGCCTGCTAGGCAAAAACTGCCAAGTAGTATTTT
>JAQFZE010005230.1:0-10489 GCA_034695245.1 Dicyrtomina saundersi | reverse complement strand
GGTTTTAATCAACCATCCAGTGACGTTTACCGTACAACACCGAGCCGTAAACGATTAGCAGTGGCCGAGGATCGAAGGCAGGTCTGAGGCTGTAAAGTTCGTTACAGTCTGAAGTCCTAAACGCTCACCCAAGCACGCCTGCTTTATTTCATTAACTTGGATGCCCTTTAAATCCCCATAGCAAGAGGGAAATTTTTAGGAGAATTTGTGGTAAAGTGGGACTTTAGAAGAATTTTTACAAAATTAGGGAAAAGTGGTAAAAAGACGTATATTTTTGTGAGTTAAAAGTGGAACGCTAAAAAAGTCCAATATAAAATGTGGGGAATCCCAAATTGTAGGAACTGAGCTCTCTGCTTGTGCTTTGTAGCATATTTTGTAGTAATGCACTGAAAGGAGTACATCTGGGCTCGTGGTGCACGGAGCATGTTGAGATACGAAATACGAGATATGGATGAGCGAAAAGCATATGTAGTAATACATTTTTGCATGCGAGAACTTCCTGCTGTCTTTTCGTATACGCTGATAGGAAAGGAATTAAAGGAATAGTGTGGGATAGATCAAAGGCCAGTAAAAGCGATTGCAAGGCTGAGTGAGTGTGTGATCAGTGAGTGGGGTGAGCTCTAACTAGCAATAACGTCACTCGGTGATTGAGCTGACTCTTAATGGTATGATAATGCCTGCTCAATGTCTGGTGTGTCAGCAGCGCTGATCCGACCACTATATCCTGATTCCTGAACTTGACATGGCAAGTATCGAAGTCGTCCTTTAGGATAGTTCTTCCCATTATGTAGGGAAACCCATTGTGTTCCTATTGTGTAGAGTGACATAGAGTGTTTCTCTGGCTATGACTTGACACATCATAGAGATTGATTCTACTCTGCTTCACTACGGCCTTGTAAAACAAACAGCAACTCATGTATCCTTAGCTAGGAGCTTAAATATCGCGTCCCAAAAAGTGCGGCGTTTTAGAAATACCATATTGTTTGGTTAGTCTTCCTAAGTAAGCTAGTTTAATATTCAGTAATCTCAGTTGAGTACACTAAAGACCAGCCTGATATAGTGTATCTCGTGAGTAGCTGTAATAGTAAATTGTAACATAGTGTGCCAAGGCCTTGGCCTGTTTGTGCAATACTACTATACATACATACATAGTGATACACTGACATAGTGACTTTAATGCAAATGAGCATATTAATCTTCCCCGCAAAACTTAAAACTAAATAATTATTTTTTAGGGAATCGTAGCAAATTGGCACATGTTATGTATGTACATCATTTTACATCGTTTTAAATTAAGTGCTAGTAGAATTAAGGACTAGTAGAATTTAGTAATTCGAGCTCTTAAGCTCTATAGGTAAAATAGTTTTTGAAAAAATGAGAAAAATTTATTTCATTTTGGAGAAACCGAATAATGACGCCACAGGTCAGCCTATTTTTTTTATTTTTGAGGCTTTGTTTTTTGCATTTGTAGAACCGTTGATGAGAATCTCAGACGGATCTTGGTTTACATTTTCATTAGGTTTGCCAGACTTTGAGTTAACAAACATATCTTTTTTCACTTCTACATGTTATTCATGATGAATTTCAGCCTTAGTTTTGTGTGTGATTTGGATATCAGCCTTGTCAAATTGTACGTAGTTCGGTTTTTGCTTCACCCCATAAGATTCATATGACAGAATTGTTTGGTTTATTTAAGTCACTTTCAATACTAAGAACCTTAGTTACAGATGCATCTTGAATTTCAGTCTTACTTAGTGTGTCAGATATGTAGTCTTACAAACACTTTGTTTGGACTTTACGATTTATAAGTTCGACGTTATCGTGATCGTGCTTCGCCCCAAAAGATTTCTTTGGCCTAAAATCTTTTCGCTGAATCAAATCGTTTAGATTACTTGAATCTTCTACACTTTGAGTGGCATATGAGTCTGTTTGTACCTTCAAAAGTTCACAAAATTCGTGGCAGTGTCTGGTTCAACACTGTTCATTTCCTCTGTTGTACTGGTACTTAATACAATATTTGTTGTTTATCTTAAATTACCTGAAACATTAAAGTTTAAGAATACGCAACTGCTGTATTGCCTTCAATCTTTTTTCCTCTTTATCCAGTTCTCTTAATCGTTTGTTTAGTTTTGCTTTTTTTGTAGTCGTTCTTGCTTAGAGAGCTTAAAAAATATCTTTAATATCAGTCGCAGTCTTTATTGTTGCTGTTGATGTAGAAGCATATAATAAGTTTTCAGTAGTTTCAATACATACTTGCATGAGTTTTCATTGTTCTGGAACTAACTCTTACAGGATTTTTATGGATTGTTGGTTGAACACAGTTAAAAGTCGTATTTCGGCCATCATAAGTAGCTTGATTTGGCTGCAACGGTACGAATACATGGCGATTAAGTTGTTGCTTCAGTTGTTGTCATCGCGTTGGCTCAACCCATTGTCGTTGCAAGAAGGCTTGTTTGTCCTTAACTTGCATATTATATTCAGCTAGTAGTAACGTCTGCTCTTCTATTGCTTTCTTGACAATTAAACTTGCTTTGTGTACAATTTTCAAGAATGATAGATACCGCTGGTTCTTCTGAATAACATCCTTTAAGTATCTCTGTTTCGATATTGGACACAATTTTTGTACCAGTTGGTGTCGTTGAAGTGCAAAAATATTATTATTATGATTAATGTTTTATTATGCTGGTATGACTACGGACTACGTTTAGATATGTACACGCGCTCCATTACTCAACTCAGAAGTATATAAAGTTCAAGACTAGTACGGTCATCATAAAGGAAAACAAAGGTTGTAATATAAAAAAGCTTGGTAGAGGCAGGCTACAAGAGGACTTCACGCGAATCCAGAAATAAGGCAACGGGTACAAAACTGCATAAAAAACACTGTTACTTACTTGATGGTATTGTGTTAAGGTATTGGTCAAGGAAGGATAATAGGAATTTCAATGTAATAAAACGAGCTTCCAGAGATTCTTGAACAATACGTCTACGTTTCAACTCTTTCTCTGTCCACCAATGGACGACTTTAGAGAGAACAGTAAACTCTGAAGACCATACCAAAACAACAACAGTCAGACGTACATGAATTAAAATACCAGGGCTGGAGATCGAACAGTGGTTTGAGTCTTGTCTTCAAAAACTCAAAACTGCAGTCCCTAGCCCCTCCAACATAAATGGCTTAAGATATAAGCTTGCATGTTCTTTGGCTTCTTAAAATCAGGTTTTTATTGCTTCATGTTATATAGTATTGTAATTGTTCGTTAAGTTAATTCTAATATCATTATTTAGTCATATATTATTCCTTGTTTACACAATTTCCAAAAACATTTGCTTTTTAAAAATCTGAGTCTTGTAACCCTAATTAGGTTTACCCTGAGTCCCTAAAATTTCAATTTTTAAAACACTTCTTACAGTAGTTGTACTTTTGATAAGGTTTAGTGTTACCTACAAAAATTTATTTGAAGTATATACATGGCAATGGTTATGAGACTTAGTTTGCTTAAATAAGATTACTAGTTAGCATTGTGCAAACTGCCTAAGTGTTATGTTTTTGTCGTTAAAAAAACCTTTGTTTTGAGTCTGGGTTTTAAAAATTGAAAATTAAAAAATTTAATCGTTCAAAATTTGGTAACCGTTGATTCTTTAATTTTCTCAATATGCTATTTTATGTTTTACAGTTTATCCTATTTCCCTTTAAAGAACATTTTAGCCAGGTAATACATAGTCTGACATCAAGTTTACACTTAATTAACCTAAACTGATCTGGCAGCCATACACAATAGATGTAAAATCGTTCAAAATCTTTCATATTTAGATGTTTAGTTTTAGAATTTTAAAATTTAACATGACCTTATGGAGTTTAAATTTTAGTAAGAATTTTTCTGCTAAGATTTTACAGTTCTTCTAGGTCAAAGGCTACTGTCAGAAGTTAAATAATAAATTAGTCAACAGAAGTTGATTTGTCAACAATCTGACCTAAATTGTATATTTAAAAAACTAGAATACAGTAGAGGTCAAATTTGGGTCAAAAGGATACAGTCCGTGAATTCATGACTGCAGTATCACAAACAACAAGTCGGTTCAATTTCGTTTTTCACCCCTTGATGTAAAATGCATCAATTAATTTCTAAACGTTGCTACCAACGTATTGTTTTTTGAGTGTGCTAACCCTGTATCGCAAAATGTTCTTAAAATTAAAAATTGTTTCTAAAAATAAATGTAGTCAGGACAACGAAACAACTATTTCTTTAAGATAGGTGAATCAATGTAGAAAATAATTTTACCGAAATAACTGATGCTGCTAACCCTAGCTTGTTAATAATTTGTCTAACTTATAATTTCTGAGCAAACGCACTTCTACTAAAAGTTAGTTATAAGGTAAAAGTTACAGAGAAAGAATAAAAATCATAAAGTTTGCAAAAAAAGGTAGAATTGTATACAAAGTTCAAATTATTAAAAAAAAGGGATAAATGGTCGTTGTCAGCAATTTAAATCTAAAGCTCGGATTTAAATCAGGCGCTAAAAATACCACAACGACAAACACAGTTGTTGCGCATTCGCTGCCAGAGCAATCCGAGTTTTTCAGGTTTAATATCCTAAAAATCTTAAGAATCAGGATATTCCGTAGCTAAAACGTCAAGCAATGTCAACAAGATGGTGAGTAGGGAGCAGTGCACAAAAAATGTACAAGTCAAGCAGTTAACTTAAAAAGTGTCAAACGAAAACATATTTTTGAGGGAAAGTTTAACGCCGTCACCGCAGTCGTAACGATAGGCAGCAAAACAAATTAGGAAAAAATTCAATCTAGGAGCACTGTAAAAGTAGGTAGGCTAGTCTTTCCTCACTCCTTGATGTAGGCAACATTTAGAGAACTGAGCAGCACAAAGAACATTTGGGCCACGGGCGAGTTCGAATTTATTTTAGGGCGCCTAAATATTATTGACACGATTGATCAATAATTATAATATTATTATAAATGTGCTTCGCATTTGTTATGTGATGCAATAAATTCAAAGTGAAAAAATAACCGTAATTATTTAAATATGCTTTGATACTATTAAATTACTTGGTTAAGATTACACGCAAATACTATGTTGAAAACCCAAATTAATAAGTAGCTTATATTTTTCAGAATTATACGTAATACGTCTTGCCTTCTTAAATGCAGGAAAGTCGTTAAAGGTGCTCAGAAATTTTTAAATTTGAAAATTATCTGTCTAGTAGCAGTTGTCACTATTCAGTCATTTGATATAGTGGTAGTAGTCAGTGTTCGGCTTATTGGCTATTAAATATGGAAGATATTACTAATTTATTATTATTAAATTAGTTAGATTTAATATTTTTAATTTAATATGAATTCGTTGTATTCGTTTCCAAACAGTTATAAATAGTCGTAGAAAAGAGCCATGACGATCTGCAAAACTCTTTTTATAACACCTGTGTTACATTCTTGTTTATTTGCAAAGCTAAGAAAATAATTCTTTTGCCTTTTAAACTTAGTTAAAAATAAATTGTGACCACATCACTAATAAGAACACAAACGACGCACAATTTAAATGGTAGAATTTACCATAATCTAACTAGTTTAGTTTTTTAGTTTCAAAGTCGAGCCTATTGGGACTCATCCTAATGCCCATTTTATTACGTTTTTATTATAATTACCTGATTTTTATTTACTTGTTAGTGTTATTGGAGTTCCGAATGAAATATTGATTTAAGGCTTAGTAATAATAAAGAAACTTTGTTGTATATCATATGTACTAAAAATTAAGAAATGTGAGTAGGTGAGAATTGAGGGTTTTGGTGCAGCTACGACTACGACTTAATATTGTTTTGAAAACAGTATAAAAGTGTAAACAATTATTGATATCAGGGTATTTAATTAGAAAAATCAGTGGTTTTAACACATTTTGTTGTATAAGGTAAATTTTTAGGTTTGGCATGGCCGATTTTGAGGACACAACTACAACTACGACTACAACTATGACACAAGTTTGACACTGTACTAATTATACCTAAGCATAAATTACAAATATTCAAAAACTCATTTTTGTATAATGCCACCAAAACATGGAACGCTGTACCTAGATCTATTAAGTTTGTAAATAATATCGAAAAATTTAAATTTGTACTCACGCAAAATATTATAAAAAACCGTTACAATTCGAATTAACGTAACTATTAGTAATTAAATTAGGTATTCTTGTCTTCTGTTAAACCGTTCTTAATTTTAGTTATTTAATGTCTTTTGTGTAAAACCAGTTTCCTACCGAAGAGTATGTATGTATGTATGTATGTATGTATGTATGTATGAGTTTAGAGTTTTTAAACCATGTGGTTATACTTCAATTTAATATGTGATTTGAAGGATCCCGCGAAGTAGTATTATACTAAATCGCATTGGTCTTCGCATCGTATTTTACTTAATTACCTACACTTGTAGTATTTGGTGTCCGTCGCGACTTGCTGCGGACCACTTTGCAATCATTTATTTAAGCTCCTTATTCAGGAGCACCTGAATCTTCCGACCGAGATTACTCTTGGTCAAGGGGGAGCAGTTGATTATCGAACAAGTAGGCAGAGGTCATCACCCCCTGACTAAATGAAATACTTCCGCTCGCCCACCCCGCCAGTTAGCCTTCCAATCATCCACGAGCGGAGGAAACAGCAGCTACTTACAGAGTGGTTCGGAAAGATATGTTGAATTGGCTTTACGTTCATGCTTACGCTCGGCATTGAGCAGCCTCATGTCGTCTATTATTGCTATCGCCTCTGTCGCCATCAGTATCAAACTGATACAGATAAACAAAAGCAAACTCATTTACCTTGAACATTCCTCCAACTTTCAAACTCCCCTCCCCAAGCCAAGTATTACCACTGTACCATTCTCATGCGAGAGGGTCTAAACTGACTGCCGGCTGCGGTTCTCTCGACGTATTCAAAAAATGAATTCGCCGAGGATTATTTAAGACAGAGCAAACCTCAGCTTGTCCCCTAAGCCACGTAGCCGGGTTTACCAAAGAGTACCGACAATAAAGCTAAATCAATCAATCATTTAATCAATCAACGACTCACAGGCTTTTTCTTAAAACTGTGTAAAACCATAAGAAATCAATTATATTTATGTTTTTTTGTTTGGCATGGCCGATTGTATGGACACAACTAAGACTACGACTTTGATTGTTTAAAAGTAATGTATTTCAATAATTTTGTTAGGATAATTGGTGGTTTTAACACAACAATAATATTATGTTCAGGTTGATATATAATTAAATCATTCGATATAGTTGACATTAGAAAAAATGTTTTACTCAATAATTTGTTTTTATAAAATAGGGAAAAATGAAATAAAATGTAGTATTTGTAAGAAAGAGAAAAAATTACAGTTATTTATAAAAGACCGTGCAACTAAAACAGGTCTAAGATCTGAATGTAAAGTCTGTTCTAAAGAAAAAGAAATTGCACCTAAGACGTGTGAATGTGGATGTATAAAAAGCATGATGATATCACAAGACATAAAGAATCAAGTTCTCATAAATATGTATGTTAGTAAATGAATAATATTATTTGTATAAAATGTATGGTTAAAACACGTAATACGGAAATTTAACAAGTTTTTACCTAAAATAACCAAAATATGATATAAGCAAAATGTGGGATCGGTAATACTAAAAAATGTACTTGAATCAAAGCTATTAAAAAAAAGAATAGTTAAGATAAAGTTGATAAAATAAGTAAATATGTAGGAGAAATTCATTATCAAGGTAGTGAATATTTAGGCCCTGGTACTAAGTTTCAAGAAAGAATAGCAAAATAAGATAAACCTGTAGATAGAATTGATGAAGAAGCAATGCATTACGATTACTTGTATAATATTCACAAAGATAAAGGTAATAGACATAAAGCAGATAGAAAATTACTAAGAGACATAGATGAAATACAAATTTCAACATTTTGTAAAAAAGTAAAACTTGTAACTAAAAGTGTGATAAAACTAAAATCATATCTAGGTTTAGGATTATGACTAGATAAAGATGACAAATCATATAAAATTCTCGAATCTCTATATAAAAACCCTTTAACTGGATGTGTAGAAATTATTAAAGTAGCTTGAAAAACAGAAATAAAACCTAAAATAGTAAAAGAATATCTAGCTACACAGAATACATATACTAATCATTTAGGTAAAATAACAAAATTTAATCGTAGAAGATAATATACACCAGGTATTAACTCAATACGGCAAGCTGATTTAATTTTTATGCCTGAAATATAGACTAAAGGTAATGATAGTTATATATATTCATTTAATAATTGATGCATTTCATGAATATGGATATGCTATGCCTTTGAAAACTAAAACTGCAGACGAAGTAGTAAATAGTTTTGAAATTGTATTAAACCAAAGCGGGCCAAAGGATCTTGAAGGCGTAGCTGGTCAATATCCACATATTTTAAGTCTGTTCTAGGCGTCTGAAAATATTTATTCGGATAGAGAAACTAAAAACAGTGGTATAAAAACAATTAATCTTCTTAAAAAATATAAAATGAACTGGTATACAACTGAAAATTAGACAAAAGCAATGATTGTTGAACGATTTGCAATACAAATTCAAAAAAAGATGTATAAATATATGACTTAACAAGGAACCACTAGATGGCTTGATGTTTTGCAAGATCTTATTATTTAATATAATAATTCAAAGCATAGTTGTACTAAAATTACACCAATTGTAAAAAAGGCTAAAAAATGAATTAAGAGTATATTCAAATCTTTACGGCTCAAAATATAGATTAAGAGAGTTGAATAATATAAATGATAATTTAAAAATAGGTCAAAGGGTTAGAGCACATTTATTTGGAACTAAATTTGATAAAGGCTATAAACCACAATTTGCAGAAGAAAAACTGTATATCAATTAGGTTTTACTAACAGATCCAATAACCTATCAACTAGTTGACTATCATAATAAAGAGATTAAAAAAACCTATGATTTCAATGAAATAACATTATACAATAAAAAAGTAGAAGATTTTTGAAAACAAATATATCATAGAAACAAAGAAAAAATAAAGATATATATATAATAATATAAAAGCATTGTTCAAATTGAAAGTGCATTTTTGTAATTAAATTATGTAGTTGAATTGATTTAACACCAGAAAAAATATAAATTTCTGAATATTAAAAACATGACATAAAACAAAATATAATCAAACCACGTATTAAAAGACATGTAGCCAAACAAAAATAATGTTTAAATTACACATATATATATGAGTGCAGCAGAACAAATTAAACGCCAAATAAGGCTAATGAAACAAGAAAATAAAATTAATAGAAAATTAGAAGAACAATTCACTATAAAGAAAACAGGAGATGATGCATTTACATTAGAACAAGTAAAAAGGATGCACCTTTAATAAAAGCTACATAAAATATATCTGATACAGTAGAAAACAAAGCTAATATCACTTCAAACAAATTACTAATATTACAAAAAGATGTAGACATTAAGTAAAAATTTTTAAAAATATAGCTCAACACCAGTACAATAAAATAAAAGAATATAAGAATAGAAACGATCAATTATTTAAAACTCTCGCGTTAGCAAATAAATACGTACAGGAATAAGAGAAACACATATCAATTGAAAATGTACTGAAACTTATTTTTTAAAGATATAAAGAAGGTTCTATAGCTTTTGAATATTTAGGCAACTTATTGAACTATGTTTTATCAATAAAACTACAAATTATGGACAATATTAACACATAGTTATTTTATTGAAAATAAAAAAATACAAGATTTAGGTGATATTTTTATACAAATATCTAAGAAGAAAAATACCATTGATTAATGGTTTATGGGAATTATTCACAAGACAACACCAGGTTAATTATGATGCTAAAGATGCTGAATCATATGCATGGTATATGTTTACAACCAAAGCATGTTATACTAAAGATGGAAGACTAAGAAGTTCAAAAGGTGTAAAATGAAGTATAATATCAGCATATAGTAAAAAACATAATCTAATTGGTAAACAAAGATCACAAAGCGATAATACAATAGATAATACAAGTTTTAAAACAGTAATAGGACAAGGCCTAATAGGAGTAAAACAGTAATTTTTGATTTATTATAGATGATAGTGATATTCTTGCACCAAAATTAGAAACCACACTAGCTTATATACAATCAGGCCATACACATATTTATTAAAATGATATAGAATTAGCATCTAAAATACTAGATAAATTTAAACCAGATTTTTCTGGAAAAGATTTTACAAATATTTGTTTTATACTTACAAATAAATAACATGGTAAATGAATAATAAAAATATTAAACAAGTGAGTTTGAGTTTGAGTTTGAGTGAACTTTATTCAAATGTCAGATTCATTCAATGCAATTGTACTGCTTTACAGTGAAGGACACTATCACAATTACACTAAAACACAAAATAATTTGAATTAAGCTAAATTA
>JAQFZE010005229.1:0-10489 GCA_034695245.1 Dicyrtomina saundersi | reverse complement strand
AATATTTTTGTAGATAGTTGATATAGTTTTTAGCTACAAATGGATATGGGTCATTTTGGTTCTTCACAGACGATATACGAGAACGAGATCGAAGGGAAGGAACGGGAGACAACTGGGCATACAACGAATAAAGAAGAAGATGAAGAAGACGAAGAAGAAGAAAAAAACACCCTCGTTATCTCGTCGTTGGTGGTGATTTTGATTTTCTGTGTCTGTCCGTATGTATACCTCCTTGTTTGATGTTTGTGTGCTGGGTCCCTAGTTTAACGATATGTAAATCTACATATAATTACTATGTTCCTACCCATGTTGCTCTGTCGATTATGTAGCTGCTGTGGTAATGTCTGGTTCTGGCTCTGGCACTGGCACTGGGCTCTTTGTTGTTGGCTTTGGAAGTGCGTGGGCTGATATATATGTGTATGTGCGGATAAATGAAGTCACTCATAGCCTTTGTGTAATTTATTCAAAGATCCGGTAAGATACTATCTTTATTATCATCTCGTACATTATAGTACCAACATGCGTCACATTTTATAACATTATAAGGGAAATCAAACTCATTCATTGGATTGGAGATTGCGGAGAGGAGAGTGGGAGAGATGGAGAATCGAGTCTCAATATGATACCAATTTTGTGTTTGTTTCAACTGTTTGAAGGAAATTTGAGACTTGGCCTATGGACTTTTTGCTGCAGGGCCGGACGATTTAATTACTTTTAGGCAGCAATTTGTTTCCATACAAAAACTACCATTTGGATTTTATTGAAAGTTTTCTTTGGTAAAGCAAAATGTTGTATTTACATGTTTTAGAAAATTGAAAAATGTTCTATTTAATTGATTCTGAAAAGTGCAAAATGTTCTTTTTACATGTTTTGAGAAAAGTGCAAAATGTTTTATTTCCATGTTTTTCAAAAGGGTAAAAAAATTTATTTGCTTGTTTTTGAAAAGTGTAAAATGTTTTATTTACATGTTTTGAGAAAATTCAGGCAGCGGGGGCTGCCTGCGCTAGCCGCATTATCCGGCCCTGTTTTGCTGTATGAGAGACAAGTTGATCTACTTTTTCGGATTCAATCAATGATGCTATAACTTTTGTCTGATGTCTGATAGTGATCTGTCGTTCGTAACATCGTATCATGGTAACCCCCCATTTTTTCATCATTAGTGTTTCGTCGTCTGTTTTCTCCAAATTCACATGTATATAAACAGAACTCAGGACTCACTAGTCAGTCAGGACATAAATCGAAAGTCAAATAATGACTGCTCCAAAAGTACAAGCATGGCATGGAGCATGGAGCATGGAGTATGATGACAACCTTCAGAATGAGAATGAAGGACACTGAAGACGCACACAATTCAATGCAGGTAATTTTGTTTGTATGCAGAGACATTTAAAATTTCAAAGGTTTTATTTATTTCTTGTATTGTTTTACATTAAGCATTAAAAAAGGATTAAGTATGCAGTATGCACACATTTTCCAATCAATTATGTATGTAAAAGTTTTTGAAAACAGTATTGTTGTTTTAAATAAGAAGTTTCATAGGATTTTTCAATAACATTATTTGTTTTAATAAAAATTATAAAATATTTATATACACGTATTTCTTTTGAAGGATTCTGTTGCAACTTCTTTCTGTAGTATATGTGTGTATTTTTCTTTTGGTGGAGAATAGATTGAAGTATTGAAGGACAGCCTATACTGTATGGACGACTAGATATCCAGTACTTGCAATTGGGGACGACGATCAACGATGTGTACCCTTTTATGCAAATACTGTAGTAATATATTGAGGCACTATCTATAGTATGTATGGATATAACTATACTGGATTTGCACAGTATTGTTTTTGTTATGTTTTCCGAAGAAATACTGTACATAAAAAAATGTATTAGTATTTATTTGACCATGAAGACTGAAGCAATTATTTGTAGACGTGGAGACGGAGGGAGCGATAATAGGTTGGATTGCAGAGGAGAACCCATAGAGTCTGTTTAGCCACTAATTAGGTCGGTCATCCTTTCCCTTCCATATTAAAATATTTATAATTTCATTTCGGGAGTATAGGTTCAAAATGACCCATATCCAATTTAAGCTAGAATCAAAATGAGCTATGTCAAAATACATTACATGAGGTGGTGGAGTCAAGTGTTTAAACGGTGCAAATTTGTTATTGGCATATTTTTGAAAAAGTGCAAAATGTTCTATTTGTATTTTCTTGAAAAAATGCGAAATGTTTTATTGGCATGCTTTTGAATGGTGCAAAATGTTTTATTAGCATGTTTTTAAATGGTGCAAAATGTTTTATTAGCATGTTTTGAATGGTTCAAAATGTTTTTTTAGCATGTTTTTGAATGGTGCAAAATATTTTATTAGCATGTTTTTGAATGGTGCAAAATGTTTTATTAGCATGTTTTTGAATGGTGCAAAATGTTTTATTAGCATGTTTTTGAATGGTGCAAAATATTCTATTTACATGATTTTGAAACGCGCAAAATATTCTATTCAAATGTTTTGGAAACGTGCAAAATATGCTATTTACATGTTTTTGAAACGTGTAAAATTATTCTATTTCCAATATTTACATGCTTTCGTGGTTATGATATTTTATTTTGTAACTAGTGCATTTATTTTTAACTGAAAATGGATTTGGGTTATTTTGATTCTTCCCAGACGTGGTGTAGCAAAACTTTCAAAATGCAGGATCTAGACTAGATAAGATTATTCAATCAACATTTTTTGCGTAATTTGCAAGCGCCAGAATATTTTGTTTCTCAAATAGCATAATATGTAAATTCATTTCAATTATGCGGATTGTAACGATAGTTTTTGTGCATGCACAATAATTGGGAAAACAATGTGATCTTTGAGTTTAATGGACCATATTATATTCGTTGGTCACTATGATCCTCCATTCTCCATTCAGAAATTCCCTCCCATATGACTGCGGATAATAAAGTAGGTATTTTTCAAAATCAATCCAACTTTTGAAGTTAATGAAATATATACATATTTACTGAAAACAACTCGAGCGGGATTTTTTTTATTTATTTGTTTAGTCTCTCATTTGTTATAGATCTTGGGAACGTGGGACTAATCTTAACAAAGTCTGTAACCAAGTCTATAGCAGTAGATAGATTCTAACAGTAGCTATTAAAAGACTAAAAATGAATTTATAATTAATCATATCAGCCACGGACTCAAAACAAAACCTTGCCGACGTCGCCATTATTAACTGTGTTTCAAGCTAATTAGTAATGCTTAATGATCTCGCCAATGACAGTTGACAGGTAACTACGCAACTAAATACATTATAGTGGGGGTAATTCAATCTGATCGTGAGTTTTCAGGGGCGCGGCGGTATTTAAATATTTTGCGACATTTTGCAAAGGGCATTGATTATATTATACAGTAGCCAATATGTTCGGGGAGGCCAAAGTATAACATATATATGTATAACATAATAAGATACTTATATCGTCTGTGAAGAACCAAAATGACCCATATCCATTTTTAGCTAAAAACAATATCAACTATCTACAAAAATAGTTAAATATGTCTTGAGAGCATGTAAATAGAACATTTTGCAGTTTTCAAAAACATGGAATTGGAACATTTTGCACCTTTTCAAAAACATGTAAATAGAACATTTTGCACTTTTCAGAAACATGTAAATAGAAAATTTTACATTTTTCAAAAACATGTAAATAGAACATTTTACACTTTTCAGAAAAATGTAAATAGAAAATTTTACACTTTCAAAAACATATAAATAGAAAATTTTACACTTTTTAAAAACATGTAAATAGAACATTTTACACTTTCAAAAACATATAAATAGAAAATTTTACACTTTTTAAAAACAAGTAAATAGAACATTTTGCACCTTTTCAAAAACATGTAAATAAGACATTTTACAATGTTGAAAAACATGAAAATAGAACATTTTACGTTTTTCAAAAATTCCTAACTAACATTTGACGCATGTTTCTCATTTTGTTTTGATGACATACCTCATTTTGATTGTAGCTTAAATTGGATATGGGTCATTTTGGTTCTTTACTGACGATATGGACCAACAGCATACCTAATCGTTTCCATATTATGTAGCTGTTAGTAGTTGTAGATGCTCCGACCTGTTATACCCATCATGTAGCTAATAGTACAGAGCTTCTCTACAATTGTCGAAAAGGCTTAAGAAATGACGAGCACTAAGTTCGAACGCGCTGATTTAAATTAAGAAGGCGGTTCAACGTTCAAAATCCCACACGGAGGTATGTTAATTTAATTACCACGACTATATTTATTATTCTTCAATTATTTCAGAGATTTATAATCTATACGAATGGATGGATGGATTTCTATGTATTTCTATATTCACTTTCTTCCTCCAACTTCTGGGTCTTTCATATGCGTCGACATACGTAACGTGACTGTCGGTCGGTCGATCCTTCTTTTGGACATGGGAACGGAAACAGAAAGGACGTCGCGTCGCTCGTGTCATCCATCAGAAAGTTCAAAAACCAACAAGTCAAATTGATGAATGTGAGAATGAAAAATGAAAAGCGAGAGGAATGAATGGGGCTATTTTTAAGATCCAGAGCCGCATTGATTAATAGTTCCAACATTAATAGTCCTTCCTGACATTTCTTGAATTGCGGGGGAGGAAACTTGAAATTATCATCACCACTAATTGCCGTAACGATTGTGTATTGTATTTTGTTATATATCACATTGTCACGGGTCTCAATCAGTAATTTGTAATTAGATTCTGTTTGTGTAATAATTAGTGTGCATTTTACGATTAAGAATGTATTTTATATAATATTGTGTATATATGGAGGTGCCCATATGTTTGTGATGGAAGCAAAAAAGCAGGGCCGGATAATGTGGCCAGCGCAGGCAGCCCTCGCTGCAAATTTCTGCAATTTTTTGCTTCAATTTTCAAAAAACATGTAAATGGAACATTTTGCAGTTTTCAAAAATATGTCAAAAGAATATTTTGAATTTTTTTAAAACATGTAAATAGAACATTGAGCACTTTTCTGAATCAAGTAAAAAGGACATTTTACACTTTTCTAAAACATGTAAATACAACATTTTGATTTACCAAAGAAAACCGTCAATAAAATCAAAATGGCGGTTTTTGTATGGAAACAAATTGCTGCCTAACAGCTATTCCTTCGTCCGGCCCTTGCAAAAAAGGTTTTTACCACACTTGTCGTCAGCCTTCATTTTAAATGCCACTTTATTTTGGATTAAATGCCATGTGTCACCACTGGCAAAAACTGGCATACTGGAGGCAAAAACAAAAACCGGGAAAAAGTTGCATGGTGCAAAGTCCCATTTGAAGTCACCCGAAATGAAACGTTACATTTTTAAACAAATAGGAATAAATTGACAGCTGGGACTAGGGAGAAGGGGGGGGGGGGTCGAATTTGTTTTCGTACTGCATATAATTATTACAGCAATGTGCAATGTTTGTCGTTTATTAGTCCTGTCCAGTCCACAAAGTCCAGCCCCGTCATCCAAGTCCTCCCTCATTTAATTTAACCCAAGAAATCAAAAAAACAAGTCGTAGGAAAAAGAAGAAGGAGAAAAATTTGAAGGTAAACGACAAAACTTACTATCAGCCCCATCATCATCATCACATCACCATAGAACACACAAGCAAAAGGAGAGCGTATACAATATAATGTAATTACCTGTTTCTCTATATCTCCTTCCTCCATTCATACTTCTTGGGTTATCATTTGAATTTGAATTTATTCTCAATCAATTTTTATGGATGTAATAAATCCATTAATGTGTGTTACAATTACATAATTCAAAATTGTTTTCTTTACACCTGTCCTACTAATTCCCCATGTTTGAGCATATATAGCCAACGTCTTGTTTTTTCAGCCTCCCTATAGTTAGTTTATCACTTCTATTGAGCTCACTCCACAAAGGAATCTCGAAAAAGGTTTGCCCTATAGCTCTGAATTTAAATTGGCTGTACATATAAGTATATACAACATACTAAAAATACATTAACAGTAAATATGGCGAATAAACTGTGTAATTACGTTGTAGTTAAGTCTTTTTGCTTCTTCAGTAATGATATTCTTATATAAATACCCTATTATTATTATTAGAGAAAAATAAAAAATTTAAATGTAAGATATATGTAAGTGCTTTATTTTATTTATTAGAAATTAGAAGATATTTATATTTTGTTCATATATCAACTTGTCTCTTGTAAGTAGGAATGAAATATCCATAGGCATTTGAAGAATAAAAATAATATATATGTTTAAAAATATGTATTGCTCTATATATTATATGTGACTACTGAAACTAAATAAGCAAATACAATTTTTAGGATGACCTTGAGATTGTCAATTAGGTGTCAGGATCACCCATAAGCTGTAACTTGAATTGAACTATTTCTTTCTTTCAAGTTGCACTAAATTGTGCTGTGTAAAGGGCAATGCTGCAACTAAAATAGCAAATACAATGACGTAGAATTATTTTTTTTGTTTATTGCTGTACCCATTTCGTATATCGTCGGTGAAGAACCAAAATGACCCATATATCCAATTTAATCTAGAATCAAAATAAGCTATGTCATAAAAACAAAATGAGAAACATCCGTAAAATGATAATTACGCGTTTTTGAAAAGTGCAAAATGTTCTAATTCCATGTTTTTAAAAAGCCTAAAATGTTCTATTTACATGTTTTTGAAAATTGCAAAATATTCTATTTACATGTTTTTAAAAAGGTGCAAAATGTTCTAATTCCATGTTTTTGAAAAGTGCAAAATATTCCATTTACATGTTTTTAAAAAGCGTAAAATGTTCTATTAAAAGTTTTGAAAATGGACTAATTACATATTTTTTAAATGTGGAAAATATTCTATTTAAATTCTTTCAAGACAGGTTTGAATATTTTTGTAGATAGTGGATATTGCTTATAGCTACAAATGGATATGGGTCATTTTGGCTCTTCACAGACGATATGTTACAGAAAACAATTTTTACTTTTGTAATGCACATAAATCTAAATACAAGTTTACGCTTTTAAAAGTTTGAACAGTAATTCAAGAGCGGATGAGTAAACTCTTACACATTACTTTAACGAATATGAAAAAGGATATTTATTTATTGTGCATGAATTACAATTTTAATTCGAATCTCCTTTTCCTATATATGTATAATGATAAGTCAATATTTGAATGATGATCGCCGGATCACAATGTGTATATTTTGCAGTTTTGAAGGTGTATCTAAGTATCACCTTCAAACAATATTGTAGATATACTCCTAATTTAATTATTATTATTTGCCCTATAGGTATTATTAAAATGAACAAAATCAAATAAATAATGCTTTTCTCAATTCCTGGTCTGGTGTCGGTGGTCTTATTGGTAGGCCGGGCCGATGGCTGATGTAGAAATTCACGTCCTGTATTTCTGTTTCACTGTCTACTGTGTGACTAAATTATTACTTGATTTCTCATATGATCATAATTTAGAATTTTAGACTTATTGGACCTCGGCGCAATTTTTTGGGGCAAAATAAAAATGCTCAATTTTGGACTCTATATATTAATTCAAGGTAATTGCATGTATTATATGTATGAATATATAGTGTACAATAGACTACGTATACTTTTAGTAGTGCAAGGAAAGTAGGTGGGGGAGCAGTGTGAATTTTCTTTGATGGGAAACAAACACATATTTTAGATTTTGACGTGTTTGAAATTAAAATAATTCATATGTATATGTTTAAGTACAAGTACAATTTTTATAGTGTATAGGTACCTACATATATATAGCATTGCCACCTTTATTAGGACTTACTATATACAGATACTGTAACTTAATGTATTTTGGGGCTAAGAATCTGTACCGAGAACCGATATACTGCACTGATTAAATTCTGTCCGTGTGCTCGACTGTATATAATGCAATTATTATATTTGTTTATTTTTTTTTAATTTATAGTTTTCTTTATTCCCAATTTAGTACGTATGCGTGTGTGTGACCACGTGTTAGTGTTAGGTAGACAGCATAGGATGCTCTCCGCTACGTAATGGTATCCAATTATGAACCTCGTGGAAAACTAAAACATTTAAAAGTAGGAATGCAAATAATATCCTGAGTGAAGAATCAAAATGGTTCATATCCAATGTAAACTAGAATTTAAATGAGCTATGTACCTATGTCAATGAAAACAGTAAATGAGATAGATGCATAGGATATTAATTGCGAGTTTTTTAAAACAGCAAAATGCTTTCTTTCCATACTTTTGAAAAGTATAAAATGTTCCAGTTACATGTTTTTTAAATGGGTAAAGTTTTCTATTTACATGTTCTTAAAATGTGCAAAATGACCTATGTACATGTGTTTTAAAAGTTCAAACTGTTCTATTTAAGTGCTTTAAAAAAGGACAAAATATTCTATTTACGTGTTTTTGAAAATTGCAATATTTTCTATTAACGCTTTTATGATCGCGATTCATGACATTTCATTTATTTTTTATATGCATCATATTTTAAGGAATCAATCGATAGAACAAAGTAATTTATTTAAACGCTAATCTGCTTGCCACTTATGAGTCTCTGCAGTTTTTGCATAGTATGTACATCATCCCAACCCAGTTTCATCATATTAATATTGTTTTCATTGGCACAAGGAAATACTGGCCAGTATTTTAACTTACTTTTTTAAAGTTGCTAAATAATTATCTTTAGCTATTAATTATCTATTATTGGACCCGGATGTAAATATCGTAGCATTTTTTGCTTTAACAAAAAATGAAAACAATTTAGATCAATTTTATAACTATATTCCCCTTACAAGGAAAATCCCTTATTTTTTAAACAGGATTCCGGCTTTTTAAAAAGAAAATGAGGAAAGTTTCTTCCAATATTATTTGCCAGCAAAATTGAAACTACCACATACCCTGGGAAACTTCCAGAGCGGCTATTTACTTAAACTTGTGAAACATACATAACTAAACAATGGATGATTAATATTTTCTTAAATCGGTTTATTAGTCTATTCCTATAATTCCTATTCATACTAATTACTATAATATAAATAAAGCTATCATGCGTTCTAATGTATCGTATGGCAAATGCAAAAATAGCATCATAAATATTACTACTGTGCTTTTTTGTAATCTATGTACAACTCTACTACAGTCCACTTTGAAGTTGAACTATGTACACATTATGCCATGCAAAAATTGAATTGTTTGTAGATAGTAGGATTTGAACCTTGAAGGAGGGTACATGAATTGTGCTGCATACCATGCAATATTATGCTCCTTCATTCTTCCAGTCTTGATTTATTGATTTGGTAAAGGAATGTGGTTGAAGGTAAAACCTTTTTAAGTTGTGTTGTGATTGTCCTGGTCGCATGCCTCCCATCACCATCATAGAATTTGTTAAGCTCTTTGAAAATTGATTATTAATTTTCTTGCCTAATCAATGCAATGCAAATGGTCCTTATTCTATACAGTACACACAAACAAAAGCATAGCCGGACGCCGGACTGACTGACCCACGGCTGTCGCTGGCCTGGCGTCCGCCGTCCAGTCCAGAATAAAGAAAAAGAATGAACCAGAATTTACTATGAATGTAATATATATGCATCTAGCTTCTTCCGCATCCTTTCTTTGGCAGACACTTGTGTGCCAGAGTACCTCAGAGAAACCAGGCCAGAACTGTATTATAGTCATTATTATAAAACTATTATACCATGACCATTATACTTTCTTGGACCACGACCACCTTATCGATCCAATCCATAAATAATAATAGATAATAAATACTTCATCAAACAATTCATGGTATTCATATCATTAGAGAGACCATGTGCGTGGAAACAAATACAAACCACCTTTATTTATTACAATATATATAGTAATAATTGTTATGAGTTCTATTGGTTCAATGACATATTACTTTGTCACTATAAAGATGCCTACATATTTTTTGAGTGCTACAGGATACAGAATATAGTACACATTCTTTGCATTATTGTAATTAGTACACAGTACACCACTGTTAAGCTGTAGATTGTAGATACAAGATTTTTTATAGTGCTATATTATATACTCATGGTGCTATGGCCCTATGCTGATGTGAGTCTCTTTGAATCTGTATATAATTTGTATCTGTAACAGGATCATAATGTGCAAGGATGACTTATGATTGGACACTATATAGCAGTGCAGTGCTCAGATAGTATTTGATTACCTAATTGTGTTTGTGTAAATTGTTACTTGCTTAATTAATTGTATGTTTTGTTTATTCTTTATTTTCAAGACCACGCAAACTATAAATTATCCAAATATGTAATTATAACAGATATTATGTAGTTTTTTATACAATTGTTTTGCACTATTATCACTATGTATATATCGTACGTGAAAAATCACAATGGCCTATGTTCAGTTTAAGCTAGAATTAAAATGAGCTATGTCAATTAAAAAGAGCACCAGT
>JAQFZE010005228.1:0-10489 GCA_034695245.1 Dicyrtomina saundersi | reverse complement strand
ACATTCTTGTATTGTATACTGAGCTGTTAGGCTATTGCAATTGTGCAACAGTGACTCAATAAAGTTTTTCTCTCTAAGTAATTTATTATTTGTTGCTTATCTTGAACTGTTATGAGTTTTCGAATTAAAACTAATATTTTGGCCCTATACAAATAAAACTTGTATAAATATTTCCTGCGTACAAAAATCTAAAAAAGCCGGTTTTAATTGTCCATGACGTGTAGATTACTATACAAATTGCCAAACTTTAATCTGACAGTTCAAATTCTACGTGAAAGTACCTGGTATGTTGGTGGATATCAATAACTGTGCTGTAGCTGTTGTTCGTTGGGATCTCAACAGGAATTTAAAAATATCTTAACCTTTGTACTGCTACAGAACTACAGCATAACTCCGTTGAACTTGTGTTGCTATGGAATGGCCGTATTCTCCATTACAGGAAGATTACGTAAAATGAAAAGGAAAATCCATAATATGATGAATGAAGCCTCGATCTTAGCTTCGTATTTGTATTGACTTTCATACGGGATCGGGATTCCGAGGCATATATTGATGCGAGGGTATGAGGTATAAGGCACAAGTTTCACGCTTGGGATGAATTCATCAAGATGCAGGACATCCGTCTGTCTCCTGCCATTCACTTACTACTAATCATAATAAATGATGAATATTTTTGGGTCCGGAGTAGGAATCCTTCCTGCAACCAACAACAACCAACACATATTTTATAATTTTACATATATTACATCCGAACTACCCAGGCCTAACTCATACTACCGCTCATTGCTGTAGTATGATGTAGATGTTTTACCTATGACTTCGATTACATATAGATATTACTTTTAAAAAATGTGGGGAGGTCTGCATACCTCTACAGAACTAAGGTTGGAGAATGGATCGTGATAAAGTGTCGTTATTTTTAAATCATAATAGTACCTTATTATTTTATATGTGCCTATGCACCTACTTGTACATACTGTATGAGAAATTACACTTGAACCTATCCTACACCTACAAGCCGTATATCTTTGGTGCACAGTCACTGTTTAAATCCGATAGTTCCAAATAGACCTACCGAAGTAACACTTCATGGCTGAGTTCGTTTCATTTCATTTAATAACTAGCTACTAGTTACAAGTCATAAAGTATTAGTATACCAAATACATACTGTTAAAATTTTGAATTGTACATTCATTTCATTTTACTATTAATTATATTGTACGATTATGACGGTACATAACAAAAAGAAAACTACGAATGTTTAAAAATGGCTACATGGCAATTGGCGGTAGAGTGGGGGCCACGAGGCTGTTAATTATGAAAAAGATCACAGAGCGGTAGACCTTTTTGGACCAATATGCGGTAGGATCAATTGGCGGTCAGTAACTTCCAATTGTACTTTTTTATTGTTTTTTTTATTGAACCCAAAAAAATAATAAAAATCGTATTTATACTTTAAATAAAATGAAGTGATACTTGAAGAAGAAGTAATTCTCGTTTTTTAGATTTACATTCGTAATAATGCTAAGAGAATGCAAATCATTGATTTAAATTAATAGCATTGCTTAGAATGGTGTTCTATAGAAAATATTTTTACAACCGCCAATAGTCCCAAAATAATTCTTTTGGGTATTTATTTACTTTACCTTACCGCTAATTAGTTTGTTCATAATTAACCACCACGCTACTGCTTTTTGCCTTTTTGCAACCGCTCATTGCCTTTATCCCTTTAAAAATTAAAAACTAGAGTACCGCGGTGCCGATACCACTACCAATATGAGTTAATTTAGCCGCATTATATAAAAATTAGAGGATTATTGCATTTACAATATATAAAAGAAGGAAATGATTGAATGGGACATAAGTTTTTCTAGAATAGAATCGGCATGCACTAACATGTTTATATGCGTATAATAATATCTAATGGACTTTGCGGAATGATGTTTGCAGACAATGGATACAGTATACGGTATGAGTATACTAAACTATATAATAGTGTACTAAACTATATGTATGAAATGCATATATCATTATAGTTCTGACTGCTAACAAAGCCAATTATAATTTACTATTGGTTAATACATATTTTCTTTTCAAAACTGTGCATAATCACAATCATAATCGTAATAGTTTGGTTTTCTACTGTATTTTAATTCTAGCATTCACAAATATGAAATAATAATATAATATATTTTAGTTACCGACATTGAAAGGGGTACATAATGCCTACATTTAGTTTTAGTGCATAATTGGTTCACATATTGAAATTGCCTAATGACTCCCTCTCCTTAACTCCTTGTCCTCACTGTTCCCATCCCTTTTGTGTTGGAGGCGAAGGCGACGAGAGACAGAGAAGAGTATTCTCTATGAATTCAACGAATTTTCAAATGTAAATACAACAAAGATTTCTGAGAAGTCTCCAAAACCAATTGAAAGTATCATCATCGTACTTAAATTTCTCACTACAGCCTTTGTCTCGTTTATCCTTTGTATTTAACTTGAATTATGAACAATTTAATGGCTATTCATTTATTTTTGGCATTTAGTCCGACTTAATAAAATAAACAGGCATGTTCGAGTATTTGTCTTTTCTTTGTAAAAAAAATTAATGACGCATTACAATACATAGAAGCCGATAAATATAACGTGGATCACAATCACAATCATTTCATTACAATACTACCAGTTTCAGAAATACCATTTAATTTTCAAACACAAAGAATTTAAATTCTTTCAAACCAAAATCAAAACAAATTTCAACAAACGAATTGCATTACATATATATATATATATATTCTACAGATAATTTTCATTATTCTTTCAATTCTGGTCATACGCACCAAGATGCTCGGGAAAGGTCTCACCCCCATCACACTCGTAATTTAAATCTGCGGCAGGAAACAAGAGACCGTGCCCATAGTAGTATTAACTCCCATTTACTTATAATTAACGTAGATTCCAGCAGTCATTTTCACAGGTTGGAATTGGAAGCTGTGACCTAATTCAAAGTGTTCTTATTTCAAATTCAGATCAAAATAACAGAAAATATACCACTAGAACTATTAATAATTACTTTGATGATGTGATCAGTACCTGCGGATTATCGAAAACTGTTTAGAAAATAATTTAATTTCAACAAAAAATACAGAGTCGCCCTCCCGTCACAAAAAGGGCGGTCTCACCAAACTGTCAACTAGAACTGTAAAGTGCATATTCGGTACTACAACACAGAGAGAAAGTGAATAGACTTTTTAGCTGGCTTACCATAGATTAATCTAAGGAATCTTAGCTGATTGGTTTGAAGTTAGATGTAGCTAACCAAGAAGATACTAATCAAATCAACTGACTGAGCTACTGAACAAGTTAAAGCCCAAAATCAAAAATGATTCAAACTCACATAGAAATTACTCAAAAATGTCATTAAAAGATATTGAAAATACTGAAAAATGCCATCGAGCGGCTGGTTGGTACAGATTTTGATGACCACTGGAGACACTCGACACTGGAGTAGTGAACGCACGAAATACAAAAAAAGTCGAGAGATACAAAATAATATAGAGACGTGAGTTCATTTGCTTTGTACTTTGTCTACGAGTGTAAATTGTAAATTGAGATTTAGATGATAGTTATTAATGAAAGCATGTCAGACTGAAGCTCCTTTCTTATTTCCCACTGTTACGTGCTTGTGCTTGGGGTGACGTACGGTCAGCAGAGAGCCTACCTGTCTAAATCAACATACTACAATGTATAAAATAATATGTAACTATAATCCTACCAAGACCAAGATCCCGCCATTCCATTGCTCTCAACGATCAACCCATAACTTACAGATGGAGAGCCTTTTTCAGACTTGGACTTCAGACCGAGACCGAGGCAGAGCTCAGAAGGTATAATTACTATATCTTTCTATTAAGGACCTATAATAATATGTACATCACTACTCACTCAGTATTTAAGACGTTATCTAATGAGGACTTCAGTAGCGAGGAATAAAATGATTTTGGACTTTTTAAACTCCCAAGTTTAAAATGGTGGACTGATGGAGCGGTAGCTGATTTCAGTACATCCATGTACATGTATACCTCCACAGAAAGAACTGAAGAAGGAAGGAAGGTGTGGTCACTAAAGAAGTAGTAGCAGGAGTGAGGAAGCAGGTCACTATCGGCAGCGGCTCTTTTCGTCGGCCCTTACTTTGCTACATTATGGATTCAAGGAAGAAGAGTTCGCCATCAACATCAACATCCACTTCGAAGTTAACTTCAACATCGACATTACTTGCATCTAAAAGTAGCAACAGTATTAGACACTGGAATTGTGTGAGTGAAGTGTTTTCTACGCACAGTCGAGACTTGCTATCCCATGACATACAAGACTCAGAAGGTACCTCACCTTCCTCCTGTGTACGCTACTTCTTCGTGGATGGATCATAATCAATGTGTCTGTCTCCCGAGACTAACTAGTAAGATCTACGACTTGTACAAGAGGAGACTACAACACATGCACATACATATGTCTCTCGTTGGTGGGGGTTGTGGGGTTCGATCTCGATCACTACGGGAAAGTTTCCTCTCTGGCAGATGATGTGGATGTACTTAAGTAGTACTGCTGCTTCCTCCCCGTTCATGTTATTCAATTTCAAAGTGAATAAAAAATGTTCATGTGATGTTAATTTCAGAAAGTGTGTGTGTATCAAAGTCAATAACATATTTATAGTGTGTTCAAAATTTTAAAAACTTTACGTTCAAAACTGCCCGCAGTCATACTCTAGTCTAAAATCAATTACATGTACCTACCTACCTACATTAAAGAATCAATTCCAGTAGAGCTCTTCCATGATACAATAATCTAACAAAATCTAAAAAAAAAAAAAAATTAAATTTTGAAATTTAAAAACGCAATGGGAGTGTGAAAGGGAGATAAAATGTAGAACAGCAAATACAGACATAGTATAAAGGATACTTCATTCTTGGTAATTTTAGAGCACTGTACTTTTTTTTCTTGTTTATGTGTACTATATACTATGACCATGGAATTGAAAATTGAAATTCACGACCACGATTAGACCAGACCATGTAGAATGAAATGAAAATGAATGACCAACGTCCACGAAGCGTATATAAGTTTGGTCGTCAATGAAGTCTCTCTACGATTGCAATGTAATGCAGCCCTCTCTGTATGGTTCTGTATGGCTAAAATTATTTAAAGTAAGTTTTAACTCTGTAGAGGAAATTCCTGCTGAGAGGAATGTGGATTGGAGAGGTCGAAGGTGAACCGATCTAATTGCTTTCAATGCTTCATGAGTCATGAAATTTGCTTAATTACAGACGTGCATCCACTCATTCGTAATTTCCAAGTCGTTTTCTCAACAGTACTAAACGACTGAGCTGATTTTATCACAAAACTTATTGAATATTAAATTTAAATTGGGTCCCAACTTTACCAATGGAGGGATTTCTCTCTGGATTTCCCCCCTATTACAGCACTATGTAGTTCTAATCTAACAATAGTAATGGTTTGCTTTGGCCTTTTAAGAACCAAATGAAAAATTACTATAGGTCCTCACTCGCCTCCTTCATGTGTGCATAATATAATCTCGTCGATATCAACTAGTTATGGAACATACTATGTGCATTATATACTCGTGCCAATAACTCCAAACTTTTAAGAATAACACATTCGTTAAAGTCCTTTGCGCAAGGTCTCGAAATAGAATTGGACTGAATGCAGGGATGAGATCCGTATTCAAACTGCTTAAATATGTACATTCCTATATCAACGTTATCCAAGCTGTGTAGTTTGCTGTATTACTTGTCAAACATATAGATTATTCATAGATAATTCATGGTCATAGGAGCAGTTATTATGTGGTAAGTGCCAGTAAAAACTAAGCTCGCAGACACTTACTTACATACACATACCGTTAAAACTTCAATAAATTGTATTGAACACGATCACAGTTTTCAGTATTACCAATTTATTGACATAACAGTATACTTTAATGCTAATTGGTAATTACTACGTTCGGATATGCTATGTCATTAGTTCAGTCAGTGCCGGCAGTATACTTGTGGGCATTTTAATGATGTTAACACGTAGCGACGTAACAAAAAAGAACGTCCACTATGTAACAGGGATTTTTAGAAAAAGTAAATTCATAAGTAATATAATATGAGGAGAACATTTGTAAAGCAAAAACCGCCTAAGAATTAAAGAATTCCAGAGCTTTATGTAGAATCAGGTATAGATAGCCATATAGCTGTCTTAATAACAGTAATAAGAAACTTGTTCAAATAACAAAAGTTTATTGAATTAAACTTGATTTAAACTCGTTTTGTCAGTTATTTTTTGATGAGATGCTGTCTTGATATACTATACAGCTGTAAGTTTGTAGTACATACTTCTACCTCCATCATTCATAACGTCAATACCTCTTGTTTGTGATACTACGTGTATAATGGAGCAACATTATGATGTATGTACTAGTAGGTATGTAGTATGCACTAACAAAGTGGACTTCCTTAATGACGCTAGGTTCAACTTTCAAGTTGTGTTACACAAGTTTAAGTTTTTTTAATAGAACTTGGAGTAATTAATTACCGAGATTAAATCGGATATACCGATCTGTTGTAATAACATGTTAATAACAATGCTTCGTCCTTTTTTTTTTGCTCCTTGCGCTTGCAGTTGGGTTTCATCACACAAGACGGAAATTGTTCCTTAATTAATTTTTCCGGCAAAATGTAGAAAAGTCGAATGTTTAAAATTTTCACCTGCTAGGAACTTAGTACACGAGGAATACATTAGTTTTTGCAATTTGTATCCCTTTGAAAACGGAGATTTTAGGGAGCCATTTAAAGCTCGGATCATCAACGCGACATCTTTTCATCCAGGTTAAGTATTGAATGGAGGGTAAATTCAGGAAGGCACGGCATTTAATTTCCGTTAGACTCCGGAATCAAAAGTTATTTCTCCTTGGACCGATAGACTCTTGAGGGGTTTCTAAAATGTGTAAGGAGTCACTAGTTATTATACACTACAACAAAATTGATGTGGTATGAGATAAAGACTAAGATGGTAACAAAATTTGACTATATCTGGTAGGGCCAAACGTTGCGGCTTAAAATCCCTTATATGAGCAATTGTTGCACAAAATAGAAAAGAGGCAAACTAAGTACACTGATTAGTGTACAAGTCTACGTATGGATAGATATAGGTAGGTATCTATTTATGTAATATGTAAAATGTAAATAACAACGACAAGGTAAACCCTTTTGTTGATACTGTATTTCGCCCTGTTTCTTTTAAAGCATGGCTAAGTAACTGAAATTTGTGTATTCAAAGCAGTAAAACAAGTGAAATGTTCAATTCTTAAAGCTCTATAATGATTCAGAATGAAAGACGAGAAAAGGTGGGATGTGTCGTAGAGACGGAAAATAGACAAGGCTTTTGCCCTCCGCTCCGTTCACCAGATCCGAGAAGCCGAACGTGGCATGAGAAAATGATTCAAAAAATTCTCCCCATTTGTATGTACGGTACAGTACTCATCCTCATGACATGACTGTGACAACAAAGGTAAATGCATATAGAAGGGCTGGTACAGACAGAGAAGATCCGTATTTCGTTGAATACATCGTAGTTGTGAGCAGTACTGAGCAGTGAAGTGTATTGAATTCGACGACTGCTTCGACTTCGACCGACTAACTGACTCAAGACTCAAAGAGTCGGAGCGGTTGGGGAAAAAGGCAGGTGGAATACCGATGAAGCTGGTCCTTTGGGTCATAATTCATGGGGTGAGGAGAGACACGTAGGTTCCATTACAAGAAGATGTACAGCCGATAGGATCTCCGTATCTGCTGGTGGCCAGTCCTCACCTCCATTAACTCCCCAAGCCAAGATGATACAGCACACCAGAGCACCAGCACTCATTCCTTTGACCAGCACCAGCGAATCAACAAACATTCGGTTGAATGTACACTTCTTTGTACGTATGAATAGGAATACCCCACCTTTCTACAGTTCTCAAGATGTACGAGATGCGGACCGTAGCTGTAGTACTATGTAACGTTCTCACCATGACACTATGACACCTCATCCAACAACACAACGGTCACAGCAACCATCCTCTCCATGCTGTAAATACAAAACATGGAAAGCTGCCTCCATTCCTGGCTCATTATTCCTTTTCATCCGGGATCAATTAAGCTTTAATTGCTCCTTTTGGGCCTCTGATTACTTCCCTATTCAAATTTGTTCAATGAATCAATAGCCAATTAGCCGCCAAAAGACCCAATGAATTTATCCCTCTCCAATTTCTGATTGTGAGACCAACTGTCGTTGTCGCGTTTTCATTTCGAGCCACAGGTGCCGCTTCAATTACCATTATAATATATATTCACATTTTATGCTACACTAGTTTTCCTACTTAATTCCACTATTAAGTAAGTAGCTACTTCCCCATCAGAATTTTAAATAGCGACAAGGATCACAGAGTGACCATAAGATTATTTTTAGTTTATTTTTCTTTACAGTGTGTCACACAGCATTGATATATTACGACACAGTACAGTAGTGATTTTAGCCCTATACATACAACTAGTACAGCGTTCAAGTTCTAGCGACATTCAATATTTTTCTCCAAGGAAGATGGGAACATGCATACGGCAATTAATGCAACGCACCCTAAAAGCTATACAAGTGGCATTAATTCAATTCCACAGTTTCGGTTTTTAATTGTTGAATTTTAGCATTTGGTAGTATCTGCCAATATTAATTTTACTATTATTATTAAGCACCTATAGCTCCTACCTAGATGGTATGCTTACAACTTACAAGTCAGTGATAATTTGTCCTACATTTTTTTCTCAGTCCACGATCTAATTATATTCTTAACGTGCGGAAAACGATGAGAATGTGAAAGTCATGAGAACGACAAGGGATAGTTTAAAAAAAAACTTAATGGCAACGGAGGGAGGGAGGGAGGGTGCCGATTGTAGGCCTTTTTCTCCCCAGAACCACCATTGTAGGAATTTTTCTATTCAAGAAAAACCCAAATGCTTGCCCCATAGTTGCATTTACACTAGTTTTTTTCCCTCAAGAATCATCATTATCGTAACTATAATTAAACTTTAAAGTTATTAAGAGATCCTCCAGTCACAAGCAAAGGGATGAACATAAATTAATAATTAGTTTGTACTTACTTGTAAAATATATTCTTTGGCCTTGTGGCTGAACATTTTTCATTAACCATACGCTTTTATACGGTTTCCCTGCTCACATTTTTAGATTAATCTTTTCATTTTCAAATTATTCGCTAATGTCAAAATTAGAAGGGGAAAACGAAATTTCCCGTATTAAATTCAACCTATTCAGAAAGGTTTTTAAAAAAATGCGTATAAATTCACACTAGCCCTTTGGGACAGATTAAATGTTCCGGGGTGAAAAATATAGTTACCGAAGAATCAATTTTTTTGTGAGTATTGCCAGTATGCATAAGCTTCTGAGTTTTTAAAACACATTATATGTGATGTAGGGGGGACTAGTAGCAGAAGCTTCGTACTTTGTTAAAAAAAATACCAGTTTCTATTCGGGGACGATCATTCGAGCGTCGTCACCGTCACGTTCACAAAGCAGTATTAGTATTTAAAGGTGTACACGACATTTTTGTTGAGCGTTTATCGGTATCGGTATCGGTATCGGTGATGCAACTATAGAAAAATGATTTATATTTATAACATTAACATAACGAGTGTATATGTATGTGACTGTATTCACAGTACCAGACCATCACCAGTACCAGTGCCAGTACCAGTACCAGACCTGCTATTAATACCAAGGAAACTCATTAACATTTGAAGCTATACATGCTACGTTTTACTTGTGCCGTATCATGATACACTACATTAATATGACAAGCTAAGTATGTATATTTACTTGTTAGGTGATACGCATATTTAAGTATACCCACCACCGATATTGTTAGAATTTGAATATGCTATGACTTGTCGTTGGAGTTTTAGTGTTCGTACATTTGCCAGCGCATGTTTATGGAGTCTCAGAGTCTCCCAACTAAAGTTTAAACATTTACAATTAGGATTCTCTTATGTTACCGTTTCTCGTTAGCTTATTTTTGTTTATAGTATTAGACAGAGGAAAGATAAATAAAATATTATTGCTGTTTGAATTTTATTATGAATTGGAATATAGAGGGAACTATATTATTATGTTATGTATTTAGCTCAGCATGAAAGAAGCATTCATCTTTTTTTTAAATGCTATTATAAATATCCGGGGTCATTGTGAATAAACAGTATACACAAGATGTTTTCAAGTTTTACAACATTATGTTCTCTTTCAATGGATTTATATGTGTAATTAATTATATTTCCTGTACATCCAGAGAGGTACTTAACCACACATATATATAGCCTTGTAATTCACACCCTCTACATGTTTTCAGAGCAATCAACTTAATACAAATTCGTATTATCCG
>JAQFZE010005227.1:0-10490 GCA_034695245.1 Dicyrtomina saundersi | reverse complement strand
AATGAAAATCTATTCCACAAAGATGTTTACACAGAATCTTGTGAGTTGATGTCAAAGTCTTACGTCTAACCTACAATTAGCTGTTGAAGGATTGATCGATTCTATTAATTCAGCCAGTGCCATAGTAGGTAGGTAATTATTATCAGTTGAGTAAATGTAAAGATTTTTGCTGCGTCACAAAAATATCCATTTCGTTGACCTGGGCGGAATGTACTCCCTCCGACTCCAAGTCATAACGTTTCAAGTCCAACCGTTCCAAACCCGCCATAATACTATACAGTTGAGTAAAACGGATGGTCATCATCATCATCATTTCTCAGTCAACATGATCATCACCCTGATCATGATCATCCTAAGAACAGAAACCAGACGACAGAGATACCATCAGCCAAATAAACAGAGAAAAACTTTGAGACTCATGCTTCATACAGAGATATTAGTAGTACTTCCTATGAAGTATACGAAGCCAGTGCCACAGCCCGAGCCACCCAAACTTTGTATCAACAACAGAGGAGTGAGTGTGTAGCGAGAGTCAAATATTGAAAAGATGTTGACTTTGTTTTGTTTTCTCAAAGAGCCCTCTTTGCGCATTGGTTTTAAGGTTCGGTCCATCTTTGGAAAAATTCCTTCATCAATATAAACGTCAGCCCATCATGTTCCCCAAGTGAGACTAGAAATAAATATACATAGTCTATACATATTACACCTAGGTACCTTACCTACTCCTGCTTTAAATAAATGCTCAAAAATACACATGTTACTTCAAGTCCTGAAGGATTTCTGAGAAGGACCCTTGAAGTTTCCTATAATTATATATTTATACGCCTCAGTCATTTTCTAGTTTGTTTCTAGCATGAGAACGTCAAGCCAAAGCCACTCCTCACTTTTTAAATCTCACTAGTGAGTCAGTCCAAGAGACGATGTAAAAAAAAAATCAAAATACATACCGAAAAGTAAAAGTAGGAAAGTATACTGATGACTTGGTCTTCTACAGATACATGTGAAACTTTTGTGTCTCATCAAAGATGTATACGTATTTGTACAAGTAAAAGTATAGAACCTTCCTACTCCTATATATGTACTATCAACTATACAAAACTAAACAAGTCATAACCGCAACCCAGCAGGATAATAATGGATACACAGCACACGTACACACACGAGTTAGGTAGGTGCCTACTTTTAACTACTCATGACTTACAGAAATCGCTAACAACAAAAAATATTCCTCTACAAAATTGCCACATTTTCGATAAAAACTTTAAAAAATAGCTCACTTATTTGCTTATTTTATATTATGAAAAAAAAATTAATTCTCAGTTCAATGGGAAAGCACTGATAAACTGCTAACAACTTCTGAAAATTTCACAGCAAAAATGTGATTAGTAATCCTCATGCAGGGTGATTTTGATTAAAGTAAGCAAAATCCCTACAACTTAGGCACATCAAAACAAATATTTTATGCTATATTTCATCAACACCTCCATCTATATCTGTAAACTAAACGAAGAAACTAACTAGTAAGAAAAAACCACAGAGCTAAGAACAATACTAGAAATGATAAAAAATAGAAAATAGCGTAACCGTAAGGAACAAATGAAGGTCTGCCTGCACATATATGCTGCACTATAGTGAAACCGACTAAAACGGGAATTTACAATGGTCCAAAGTTTTTAGTTGTTACAGTACAGTCTACCTTCTTTCTACTCTACATTAAATATAACAGCTCTTAATGAAATGTAGAACTGAAAACAGTACGAATTACGAATACAGTACGAGTTGATTCGAAGACCTTCCTTAACACGAGTAACTCCGCACAGGGAGTGAACAAACAGACACACACGTACGCAGATATTCTTCAAAGATAAAGGAAAATTCTGTTTCAAATTGAGATAATAATATTTTGTAGTCTTTTTTACGACGTGAAAAATGCATATCTACACTCTACACGCATTATTTCCACAATGCTACTCACAACTTACTTAGGTGTACTAAAACCATACAACTATGCACAGCAAGGCCAGTGAACAAATAATTACATTCGATTATCATCCCATATTGCATTATCTATTATTTGTATCTCTAGGAGTAATAATATATTACCTTTAATTTTTATAGTAACTTGTGGTGTACATTCATAAAAATCCAGTGAATAGTGGTGTAGAGAGACACTTTATGTTAAATTATGTAACAATATTTTCAACTGTAACGTAAACTTTTTGAGGTTAGGAATGTGTCACCCTTTAAAAACAATTCGTACTACGCATACAATGTGCAAAGCAATGTAGGTACGTACCTATGTAAGAACGCGTAATTATATAGGCAGGATTTAACAACAAGGTACCTAAATTACATAATTATTTAATAGGCATAGGCGCCTCCAGAAAGTACCCAGGCCGAGCCTGACGGACGCTTTGATAGGCTGTTAAAAATATTATTAATAAGCCCTTTATGTTCACAGTACACAGACACATATACAAGGTAGACAAAAGTTTGAATATGAACGTGATTCATACGTTTTTCATAAGCAGGTGACTATGCAAATACGAAGAAATCACATCGAATCATGCAATTAATAGGTATGAATGTTGTTCGGTGCATTCATTACAAAATTACCCCAAGGCCAGACCAGGATGAGTGGATGCTGAATAGACATTAGTATATTATACAGTATACAATGCAGTTCCATCCAAATACACACATACTGTAGGTAGAAACTTATAATGCAGGCATCTAAATATTTGTTGCACGCAAACGAATTTCTAGCCGCAAGCATCGCACCTTCCCAACATCCCAACCATTAAGTTAAACCTCATTAGTAAAGCGCGATAACCACAAAAGGCTAGCTTATGAATGCTTTAACGTGATCCGAATATTTTTTTCTCACTATAACAACCTTCAGAATTAGAATAGGAATTGTGTACTACAGGTATGTACAAACGTAACAAAGTAATTATATACCAGGTAGCAAAAATCCTTTTAAGTGAAAATAAGCGTAGCTGTGGACGGTTTTGGACGACATCAACATCCTCAACAATATCAAAACAGATTTGCACAGGTGTTGACTATAGTGAATCAAAATCCATGATGCAGTAACCGCCATCAGGACCAAGACTTTGCAATTTGATCCCCTTTACAATGGCACTAAGCGTGAATCCTTGTGAGGAGGGAGATCGTCTGCCACTGCCATTGCCACGAGCGGTCAACCACCTCACTATGGGAATAGACAGACAGACAGAGAGAGAGAGAGGGAATTCGAGAAGACATCGTATTGTGAACCAAGTTGAATTGACGACCAAATACATACGGAAACTTGACTACAAATCTAACAATGCGGAATTCAATGTATCTTCAAATGTACGTAGATTTCTATATCGAAATCACGCATGCAATAATAACATTTCACAGCCAGATCTTTTTTTTTCGATAAGCAAAAACACTTTTAATTTACACGCATCCTTCATTTACGACTCCAAATTTGTGTTTTGTCCCCTGTAGACTGTAGATACATAACATACAAGGATACAAACTGAGTGATACAAAATATTAGAAGTGAAAATATAAAATTCTGTCACGTTAATGATTAAGAAAAATGAGATCTTTACAACCTCCCCAGATGTCCCAGTCACTATACACCATAAATGACCGAATAAGCGCCCGGGCGCTTAATTGTTTTGGACTGGTAGCCCGGCGGTTGTTTAAATTTTAAATGGTTAAAAAAATAAAACTATGTATATCAATTAAAATTATACTAAAACCAGTTTTCGGGTTGATTTTTATTAAATTTTGACAAAACAATGTATATTAGAGATTAATGTTGACCAAATTGTGATTTTATTTTGATTCAGCTGATTTAACATGTTTTATACTAATTTACCATGCCTATCACTTATTTATAGCCAGGCGCTTATTTGAGACCCGGCGTTTATTCGGTCATTTACAGTATATAAAATTTGTGTCTTCTTATAGACGATAAGTAAAATTGACACACGTCATTTACAATACATTCGTATTCTACAGTTTATGTAGGCACAAAATATTAAATACGCAATAATAACAGTACTTGACTTCCAAACATTCAAACTCATGCAATCTATTTTGTAGGTTCAATGTTTAACTTTAAACGTATGTGGGAATAACGTGTCATCCAAGTTGTATAATTTTTCTAAGCTACATGATTCTTAAAGTTTTCGATAAAATACAAATGATTGCACTGCACTCGTTTACATTAAAAAAATAATATTTGCTAATATAATTATAAAATATCCCATGGCTCTCATTCAAAAATAAATAAAGAAGATAGCAAGCCTTGAACCTTTACTATAAATGTAATTTTTAATAGCTACCAGAATCAGAATTAGTTAATTTTTTACGATACAAAATGACGATGGAATACTGCACGCATCACATGTTTTTCAACGGATTCCATGTTGCGTACCCTCCACCCTGCTCCACAGAACAAAATATAAATGCAGTTCCCGTTCATAGAGGAAATGGACTCGAGACAAGAAACTTCTCACGGGAAAATTGAAATTTTGATCATAGGATTTCAGAGAATAAATTGATAAAAATCTACGCCCAACTATTACTGGAATGGATATGTACATGTACATCAATGAACTATAATGAGGGTTAATATTACCGAGGGGATTGAAGAAAAGACTACAACTTTTATGCCCTGCTGTGATTAAGATTTAGCTTAGGTACACAGATATATGGCAATATTATTCGAGTCATTTATTCCTTGTTATGAAGCAAAGTAGGCGCATAGCACCGAGTATTGTTGAGATAGTAGTAATCAAATACTTAAATCGAATATATAAATTACACCCGTTAGCTTCAGCAAATTGGTGACCTCATGAATCACCCAAGGAAATAGTTTACGAGAAAAAAAAAACCATTCTCACAGACAAAAAAATCAATACGTATTTTAAAATTCATTTCATGCTTTAAAAATTTGCAACTTTCCATTTTTTTAAAGTTTGATGCTGGCGCTGGCAAAGGAGAAAAAATATTTAGCACATAATTTGCAAGTTGAATCTAATTACAAGAACTACCTACATATCAAACAGAAGACAAAAACAGCTTGCCTTGTACCTGTATAGTTCTGTACGTAAAAGGATACCTACAGAAAAAAACCCATAAAACTCTCATATATAAAGATTTTGCGAAATATGATATCCAGTTTTTATCGATTGCCAAGTTTATGCTCATAATATTTTGTATGTATATCAAATGTGCTTCAGATTTAAATCATTTTTTTTTGCAATGTTTTATGTTTTAGTAACAGAGGATATTTAAAGTGTAAGCAGAGTTGTGAAATATACCTCGAATAATAATTGTGACAATCTGACAATATTATTATCATGTGTACTTTTAGGTTACACCCATGGCTGCAGACGAAGCTTCAAATTACAAAAACAAGTCATATAGTAATCACAGTAATTATTTCAATATTAAAAGCAACTTCATGCACAAACGACCATATAAACAATCAGGTTCTAATCTCAAATTAATTACTTGTAAGGCTTTAGCAAAAAAAAAGAGAAGAAAATCGTTCAATACATAATTATTATATCTAGGTACTTATGAATACAACTGATGGAACAGAGTGAAGAGTCCTTACTTGTTTGCATCGCTACTAAATTGCTGGATTTGCATAATTCCAGAAATGATGTTCGCAATAAAAAAAACAAGTAGGTATATATGTATATAACATCTTTTGAAATTGGTTTACTTTACATAATCATAATGGTGGCGTTGCAAAATAAGGAGCCTTACAAATGTGAGTATAATTAGACAGGTTATTTTTGCTTACTATTTATCAAAGAACTGCAAATCAAAGCACGCATTACTATTTAGAAAAGTTACGAGAAAAAGCTATGAAGAAGTGCCTAAGTTTAAAAAAACATTTTTAGGTTACATACATTTTAAAAGCTTCAAAAATTCAAAGCATGTTCTACACTTTGAGCGATGTTGTTGCAAGCCACACGCAATAATGCTTATACATAATAATGGCATATTATACCTACTATCTTCTTCATAGTTTTTTCATGTACATTTCCTAAACGGCAAAATATTTTATAGTTTGTTGTCAGAGTTGTTTGACTCGTAAAAACCAGTCTTCTCATTTGGAATCTGGACTTTGGACGACACTGCCACTGACATTTTCAACTTCTCTTTTTGTGTCTTGTCTCATGATCGGAACATAGGGCGCTCTGAATCGACCGATAACTTGTAGTTTCAACCATGTGACAAAATCGAACACTGAACCCTTAGGAAACACGTGCTTCAAGGTTATTGTAATATTATTTACTCAATATAATAAATTAACAAAAACATTTAAAACTTAAATTCCCCCCAAATTTTACCAAGCCCATGTCGCTGTGTATTTATCTACGATTAATATTAAATCAAAGTCCAAAAGTGACACAAGATGTTTAAAATAAACATTGAAATATGTACTCAATTGCCATATGCATGATTTTTTCAAAGAGTATAATAATAGGGTCTTAATGATAATCTATACTCCTTGTGATTTTTAGATTTAGTCCCGCAAACTAATACAAAACTCAAGAATGTCTGTCTGTCTGTGAAATCTAAATCTGAATTCTTGTAGATGCATGCCCGCAAGTATTTGCATGTATCCAATTTACATAAGGTAGGTACTTACGTGGAAACTTTACTTGACGATACCATAACTATGTATAGGATGCACACATCATCTATAGCCACACTCACGACGATGAAAACTACAGAAAAAGTGAGTTAACTAGGGCATACAATCTATATTTCAACCAAGCTCACTTCAACAACATTCAACCCATCCCAAATTCAACTAAGCTTACACTAGATCTACTTGTATATACTTAAATATATTACAGTACATTATCTTATTTCTATACTAAAGCAAGAACAGTTGAAGCATTATAGTATACATGTTTTATCTGTATTTAATCCAACTATCCAAAATTCAAAAGAAAAAACTTGTATTAAATGGAACTTGTACTGTATCAAATCATGCCCCCATATCTGCTATCATCTGTGACTTACTCGATCCTCACTCCTCCCCTATATAAATCAATACAAGAAGAAGGTTTCTGTACCTGAAAAAGAAAATGGAATAATGATCAAAAACTATAATAGGAATATGACTACAAGCTATACTACCTCCGTAATATACCTTTACATACAAACACTGAATACACTATAGGCAGAATGCAGTCCCTTGGAAGTTTAGATCAGGACGTGGAAGAAAGAATCACATGTATGTAGTGGATAATGATAAGGAAGAATAAAGAGGGAAGAAGGTATTAAATGATGAGATTGAGAGACTGGAATGCCACGCAAGATTTAACGTAGCTTAGAAACAATCTGTTGCTTTGCTCAAGACATTTCAATATATCTCTTGTTCAGCAGATAGTCTATATCAAGTCAATAAATAAATTCCTGATTGTCTACTTGGATGGAGGATGTTGAATCGTTGAGTGTAAGGCCCTTTGTCTGCATTTAGATACACACACAAAAATTATGTAGATATGTACATTACATTACATATCAAAAATCCATGTCCGAAACAAGTACTAATACAAAACTAAACCACCATAACCATAACCATAAGACAGGTTTGAGTTTGAAATGAAATTATATAAAGCCTGAGACTGAATGGCAATGCAATGGCAGCAGCATGGGTCAATCTATATACATAATAAAAATGCAAAGGGCTCAACAGCAGCAAAAAAAAAGGATGAGAAAAAAAAACACTGGATGCTGATCTATAGATTGTGGATATTTTACCTATGCCTTCAAAGATTGAGAAAGAGACGACGAAGGGAATTGGAATGGGAAGAAGATGAAACTAGAATAAATATATGATGTACAACTCAGTAGGTAAAGGAGCATAAAAGATGTCTTAACGGTAGGAAGGAAACGTAGTGAGGTAGACTGTAATAAGAAGGAAAAAGTTAAGGGTAGTAGTATCAGTAGTTGGAAGTGAGTAGTCGTAGAGGAGAAGTAGTAGGAGCCGAAGTAAAGGGAGTAGCTCATTACGATCCATACCATAAAGGAACATTACGCATTACATAACCTGTCCCTGTACATACAATCAACAGAGAAAAGATAGATCTTAAAAGAAAAGAGCACTGCTGTTGTGGCTGCTGTAGGAGCTTCTGCTTCCAGATAGACAGGCATCCCAATTCAAAAAAGAACCAGAAGATACCTTTAAGACCGGGAGCGTATACTGTGAAGAGAATCAAGCTCCTGCCTTTGCTACCTATACACTACTAGGTACTCGCTTGAATCTTAAATTCAACCAAGACGGCGACCTACACGCCGACCCGACCAAAATTTATCACCTTGCCTCGACCCTAACCAACTATACTTTTATTGAATGCATATTATCTCTTCTTTTTTAAATCTTCTAAATCTTCTCCTATATCACTAATACATTCACTCAAGACGACACAATTTTTATGTAACATTTATCTGTGAATTTTTGAGAGGCTTGCAGAAATTGTGTCAATAATTAAAACCATATGGTCAAGCATACGCTTGGTATTTGGTACTAGTATTATCTGATTCTGTTATGTAAATTTCAAAAAAAATATTACTGCTTAACCTTGCATGAAACCCCAATCCCAAATTAGCACACATGGCATTCAAGGCAAAGTTGAGTCTACAATCAACAATTTAAAAAATGTTCTGTCCAGCCCAGTATTTTGAATTTGATTAAGGTAGAATGTATATATGTATACACTTACTAAATCCCAAAATTTTGCAACTCATCAATCATAGGAGTTATCAAGGAGGCAAATTTTATATCCGTAAAAGATCAAGCCTAACAAACCGAAGTGTATTATGTCTATTACAAGTAGATATTACTTCATACTTAAAGTTAAAAAGCAAAAAGTCCTTGTTCTGTACTGACTGAGGACTGTGTGAGACGTGGGACTGGCTCAATAGCAATGCATGCAATTTTTTTTAGTAAGAGATAAGGGATGAAGTACAGACGAGACCATAAAAATTGAATGTAGAGCTAAAACTAGAGCCTCATACAGTTATCATTTTAAACGACTAACAACGTCCTTCGCCCATTTATAAGACTGAACTTTTGATAATCACATCACCACTGTGTTATTCTCAAAGTATGCTAATAGAAGTGACACAGTTATTATGGATGGAAACATATCTGTAATTTACAAATACCAGATAAATCCAATATCCAACCACAAGCAAATAAGACTTTGGCTTCAAAACTGTGTCATAATCATATAACACAAATAATTGGACTTAAAATAGAGCCAGGTGGTTATAAATTGCAACCAAAGCAGTTAGTTTTAAGTAGCAGTTAGTACCAACACCAACAATATTATAATTTATAATACATCACCACTCCAGCAAGGCTCTATTGTAAGTTCCGAATCAGATGCTTCCAACTCTTCTAACGCTAAGCTAATTAAGTGCTTACAAATTATATGCATGCACTAAACTATGTGATCAATGATCATTTGACATTACATATTTATTATACATACGTAGACGCCATCAAGTTAAGATAATAACATTAATATTATGCATTCATTTTTGAAAGTAACACATTTTTATAATTTTTCATTCACAGGCATGAGTGATCTACAATGCAACGTCTACTAATTCATTATGACACATGTTCTCCGAAACGAATAATAGTAATATCATTAAAGTAAAAGAAGACTGTTAATGTTTCGACTTCGAAACTACCTAGCTGAGGTTGAGGCTATGCTAACACCGATTTGGAATCACTATAAATAGAAACACAGGCACCAGCTTACTCGCAGCTAAAAAGCTGAAACAAGAGAAAAACAAAGCATAATATGAATTGACACAGCATGTGGAAAAAGTTGTTATTGTTATTACACCCAGACAGAGACTAGAGACAGAGGTATAATAATCCTAGCCGTGTTCCCACGGAATCCTTAGTGTTACCTGGTAATTAAGGGTCACTATCTCCATCGTGGGTCTCAAATTACATATGAGGATCCAATTTTGTAACTTAGTGTCACCTTACAGACATTCAACATTCTGAAATTATGGAGGACTCATGTAAGGTTTTACAAAAAAATTGTAACGACTTCCTAAGTGACTACTGTCTGTCGTCTCAACCCTAATGAGACCTGCTATCTGAACTACCAGCTCAAAATTACAATTCCATACCTTTCACAGGTGAGAGTTGAGATGTAACAAATTACATACAACTTATCGATCATACATGATTTTTTCCCCCACTTTTCAAAAACAAGTCAAATGTGTACCGTCAACCAGTTTCAGTTTACCAAAGTCAACCGGTTTGTCGGATATTATTATGATACTGTACATAAAATACTTATTGAAGATCGAAAATATGGAAGTCCCACAAGAAATGATGTTGACATTGGAAACTTGCAAACCGAATACACTTTCCCTACCGAGAATCGAGTGATGCAAAAGATCAACAATACTGCGTAATACGTAAG
>JAQFZE010005226.1:0-10490 GCA_034695245.1 Dicyrtomina saundersi | reverse complement strand
TGGTATATGTCTTAGTGATTGTAGGGGAACTTCCATAAATCTCATATCATCTTTTAGCGTAACATAAATTGTCTTGCACCTTTGTTAAAGCTCAGAATCTACTTCGAGCCAGCCCACGGTCGACAAATCCGGCGCAAAGCGCCGGATTTTTTTGTTTTAATTTATTAATATTATTTTTTTTATCGCTTTTTATAAATACCTAGTATTAGAATACTGCATTAGCAACTCAAGTTTAAATGGTTTAAAATTTTTATTATTATTTTTAAATACTGTCAACGTTTCTGAGCCGTTTAGGAGCAATGCATATTTTATACATATACATACGCCCGTACCAATGTCCACGCCTTTAGCAATAATTAACCCCCCCCCCTTTCATCACTCCCTACCACAACCAACACATCCCCTTCCCTCCCTTCCCCCGACCCCACGTCTGAGTCCTTTCTTGCTCCTTTTTGATGCTTCTTATAAAGCACAACGCAAATTCCCAATTTAAAGGGAGCTACTACCAACTACATGAGTACCTACGTAAGTACGTACTTACTGCTACACTCACAGTCGTTTATAACATTATTATTATCTTAAGCATGCAATGAATGGTAAGAAAGGCCGTACAAAACAGTGCAAAGTAATGCCAATTTGCCAGTTCCAATCACATCCCATTACATCTACATGTCCGCACTATTTTCATCATGATTCCTGTCATAAATGCTTGTAATTACGCCAGTCACATGTGCCCGTATGGACTCCGTTTCAACCTGCATATCTGCCAATGCCTAGTTTTTAGTTTTAATTTATTTCTAATAAATACTATGTGCTTTGGCCTACGTTAATATCATTATTCTTATTAAAATGAATTGTTAGGTTGGTAGCAATTTAAGAAAATTTGTATTTCTTTTTACAGAATTAAATTTTAATAAATTTAAATATAAAAAGTTGCCATTGTTTTTATGTTTTAATTTATTTTTAATAAATACTATGTGCTCCGGCCTACTTTAATATAATAATTTTTATTTAGATGAGTTGTTAGGTTAGTAGCAATTTAAAAAAACTTGTGTTTCTTTTTAGAACTAAATTTTCTTAAATTTGAAGATTTAAAGTTTTTATTTATTCTTATTTTTTCCTATTTTGGGTAAATAATTCATTTTAGTCCCTTTAGTAGACACTATTTTATTAGTTCGTATGCTTAAAAATATAAAAATGATAACTCTATACTTTGTGCAACCATGTACATAGATTATAGCGTCAAACTGCTCAAGCCGATAGTACGTTACTTGCAATTGCATTTAAAAAATGTGAGAGGTTTAATAAATTATATAGCAATACAAGTAATTACACTGTAAATTTTATATTTTTATTATTGTTTTCTTTTTTTTACACTTTTAACTTAACTATGCTACTTGTTCAGTTTGAATTTAAATAGCTCACAGTAATTACTATATACTACAGTCTGTTTTTGAAATTTATTTATTTTTTTGTGAAGAAAACTATTTAAAATTTAGGTTTAAAAAATAATTATGTTTAAAAAAAATGCCTAACTAGTAAATTATTTATTCAAAAGTAACAATTTACAAACTTTTTAATATTTTCACATGGACTCAAAAACATTTGTTTAATGTGTTAAAAATGCAGATTTTCTCAGTTATCGCTATTTGTAAAAACCTATTTTTGTCTCTAACAAAAAAATACATTTTTATAATTTTTTATTTTTTTTTGTCAATCCAACGTTTCTGAGCCGTTTAAAAGCAATGCATTTTTAGTTACATAGTGGTTTTTTATTACGTATTACTACACTTTTTTACAGCTACTTCTTATTTTATTATTTCACACTACTATAATTATATTTAATGCTTTAAGTTACACACCATCACCAACTCCGTCCCCCTTCCACTTTCTTAATTCAAATGCTGCTTTCTAGTAGTTATTGTTTTCATCGATTTCGTCGTCGGCGTCGTCTTCATAAGAACAGTCTTGGCCAGATTCTGCAGTGTCTAAATCGTCTGTGAGGCTAGTGTGACAATGCATTGATGCAGTTGGTGAAGGCGGGAACCCAGCAAATACTTGGTTCCAAAAACCTAGATCAATAGGAATAGTATTTATTGCAATAGGTTCTTCTGATAGTTGCTTTTGTATTTTATCGCAAGTTGTATCCGCTTGCTTTAAATCTTTTTTGTTGTCTGTCTCATCGCTAGCGTCAAGTTTCGAAATCTTAATGGAAGGTTCAGAATAAACTGCTGCCACACGCTTTATCGGTTGCTCAAGGACAGCATTAGTGCTGATTGGTTCATTCAGGTTAAATTTCTTTAGGTTAAGTTGGTCGTTTCTAAATACTGAACAAGTTCGTATATTTCTAAAAGAGTAAAAGCCACAGTAAAACTGCCACAATTTGGAAACTTTGCTAAATAGCGGTTAGAAATATTGTCATTAATCTGCATTTTATATTCGCCTGTCAACAGATTAACGCAAAAACGGACACGAACAGATGTCAGGGTATAATGAGGTGTTTTTCAGAAATTGAATTTTTTCAGGCGGTCCCTGGGTTCGTCTGACATAAACAAGTCACTTGTGCCCTCAAAATATGAGAGAAGTTAGTTAATTTTTCGCCCTTGAATTGGGTGAGTTTTGTGTTCTTCTAGGATATTGTTAGCCCAATTCAAAATTCTGCTGCTTTCAAAAAATGAAAGAGAAACTTTTAAATGCTTTGCGTTTCCTAGGTTCTTGCGTCCAAAATAGTAGAAGTAAATTTGCTGGGTTGCGTCAAACACAACTCGTGCTCTTATATCTTTTCCAATTTGTTTGCAGTCTGGAGTTTAAAATAAATCCCAGTTTTAGCAGTTTGTTTCTTAATTTAAAATAGATTAGTTATCTGAACGACATTCAGATGACCTCGCTGTTAGTAGAGTATCAAATGTAGACATTTTGTAAGTTTATAGATTATTTGTTGCTTAAATTAAAACTTTCAATTTGTTTAGTTTTTAAGTTAGAAAGTTATAGTTTACAATACTAAAAATCGAAGTAATTTATTTTAGCTGCTTTGATTAAGTTGCTAGTTATTGTTATTTAAAAAGTGGACTTTAGAGTTGGAAAAAAGTAATATTTGTGGTGGTTTAAATTTTACAATATTATCTAGACTGGATTCAAACTACATTGTTTGCCTTTTTATACTTTTTTTCTGTGGAAGTGATCTTTCCAACTCTACAGTCACCCAGCAATTAGCCCCTGTAAAAAGGTTTGTAAGAATGTGGGAAGCACAATCGAATTTCAGTTCCCTATTCGCGGGCGCGCAAGTTCGCCCTGCCTACCTAACTGCCCACCACCCATTCAGTTGAAACTTCAACGATCTAGTGATGTTTGTACTTTGAGTCTGTTGTTGTTTGGCAGCCAAAGAATAAACACTGCTAAAACTTCTTTCTAGAGGTTAAATACTCTAACCCACAAGTTGCATTGCATCATTATGTTTACAATTGTTAGCTGTGAATATTGTGGAAGGCATTTAACAATTAAAAAACTCTTTGGTCTCGTACTGGTGAATTCAAATACTCTAATAGACACTTAAATGCAAGATTTAACACAAATAATTTTCATCACGTACAACTTAAAACTACGTGTAAAACTTGCTACGGCAGGATCGTGTATTTTTCTAAACAAATTCAACGATAATTTTGTAATAACACAAGAGACTTAAAGCTTTTCACCAAACATATTTGCCTGGGTCTGAACGAAACACAACTCCAAACCATTAGTTCTACTATTTTCTACATCTTACTTTTACGGGTTTTACCTAAATCACTGCTTGTGTGCAGCCTGTTTCCGTAAGAAAAAACTTTCAGCTAGATATAATATTGATTGTAATTGTACGTGTAATCTAAACAACGCAGTAACAGACAAAACATTAAACTCTGAACATCTATCAGTGAACGACACCACGCAATTTCAACTGCTTAAACAGAACGCTATTATGCAGTACTACGCACCTCCTGAAATACCGTACACTTGTTTGTCTTCTGAACATAAACGGATTGTAGATATAGTGCGAACGCAAATTGAATTAAATTCTAACCAAATTTATTTGAACCCTCTACGCCTTATCGTGTGCGAAATCCCTGGCAGTGGCAAGTCACAAGTTTTAAAAACTATTTACTACATGCTAGTTCAGAAACAATCTCGAGACCAATCTTTTGCGTTTAAAACGTGTTGCTTTCTTAGTAGTGTTGCTGCAAACCTGAAAGGTACAACGTTACATTCGGCTTTTAAAATACGTCCATATACTAACGGAGCTTTAATTGACCAGTTGCGTAATGGAATATCAGTAGCAGATAAAATTGTGTTTCGTAAAGTGAAAGTCTTACTGCTAGATGAAATTTCTACAATTGGATTAGATCTTCTTCATTTTGTAGACCAATACTTAAGAGTAGTTGATAATTCTCGAGCACATTTGCCTTTTAGAGGAAGAACAATAGTAGCATTTGGCAATTTTTGTCAGTTTTCGTGTATTGGATTTTACTCCCTGTACCCAAAGTTTGCAATTCCTTCATCTGAAAATCTTTAGGAAGCAGTATTCGTGTATCAATTTTTTAATACATCATTTGTTCTAGATAAGCCATTTATACAAAGCTGCAGTGACCCAAATTAAAAGAAATACTTTCAGTTTTTAATGCGTTTGCGCTATTGGAAATGTACACCACATGATCTTTTTAAACTTTAACAGAGGCAGCATCAAATTTTGCAAACAACGCTCACTGAAGGAGAGATGGACCAGTTCAAAAATTCAATACATTTGTATGAGCTTAACAGAGATGTTGCAAGTCACAACAAGTACGTTATCCTATACATTCATAATTTAATAAAAACAAATTTAGTTTAATTAGATATACAAAGTATGTGATTTAAAAAAAGTATACTATATGCCTATATTTTAAGCGTATAGCAACTTTTTGACAGAAGGTTATTTAACGGCAGAAGAGGGACGTTGGCCCCTGAGCTTGGGGTGTTTAGTTTGCGACCCACAAAACTCAGTATAAGATGTGAAGTATCTTTGTACATTCCTTCACAGTAACAATGAAGAAGACATCAGAAGATCACTGGGTTGTGAGCTGCAAAGGCTCTGTGTTGTCTTTGTGTAGGGATAAGCTATCTTACTGTGTTTCTTGCAACCCACTCATAGTTGTTGTTTCTGATACAGTCAGTACATATTATTGTCGGTCTTGCAATTTAGAGGCATGGAGCAAAAATAAAAAAAATATATTGTATATCCTGTTTTTTGGTCATATAGCTGCCCTATTTTTAAAGATCGTCCACTAGAAAAATATAACTGTGCCAGTTGCAGTACAAACCTCATAGGGGTTTCCGTTTGCTATTTTGAACGCTCTGTGAGAGGGAGATTCCGTTGTTTTAACTGTGCTTTTATTAGTAAACACCCTTTTAAATTAAAAAAAAACATTCAGCGATACATATCGATGCTCACGAAATTTGTGTACACAATTCAGCAAGCTTGAAAAACATTAACTAGTATGGATTACAATTGAATACGTTATCAAAACGTCACTATATTCATCAGCAAATTCGACTTGCAAATCCAAAATACAAAAAACTATTGCACATGTTGCCTTTAAACAGTGAGTCATTTGATTCCGGTTCAGATAATGATGATGATAATAACATATAGTTAGTTACAGATAGTTACAATTGTCGTTTGCAATTCTTATTTGTAATTCAATTAGTTTACTATTAGCTAGTACGATTCTTAACTCGGTTTCAATTTTATTTTTATTTCAGGGACACGACTTGAAAATATTTCCCAAAATTTATTGAAATACCATTAGTTGTGGCAACCAATAGTACTTTGATTCAAGACCCACTGGAGTTGGTCTACAGCGTACCTGTGATGTTGAACCGAAATATGAACATTGCCACCAATTTAATAAATGGAAGCCGTGGGACTGTCGTGGATATTATTTTCAACGCATCAGAAAATCGACTTTTTTGGAACAATGTAGTGGACTCTATCGTTGTCTATTTCCCTGGAGACAGAGGAAATGATATAATTGTCACTTCAAGAGGCAAAGGTGTAGAAGTTACACGTATAACTCACAACGAACTAGATCAAGAAACAAAACAGTACATTAAAGTGCAGTCGTTTCCTCTTGTTTTGAATTTAGGCATGACTATACACAAGTCTCAAGGGTGCACATTTGAGAAAGGTTAAGTTTATCTCGGTACTAGAGAAACACTTGCGTGTACAACGTATGTGGGGCTTTCACGTTTTACAAGCTTTAAAAATATATTGATTCTTGATAAAGATTTAATTTAAGCTTCGCGTTTACTAACTGTTCAACATGAACGCGAAATGCAGTTACGGTGGAATAAAGAAAAACGACTAAAAGAGCTTGAAGTTAGCAGCAGAAAAGCCCGCCAAGCAGAAACAAACACACTGTGTCAACGATTCTTGTGAAATATTTCAGCTTAGCCAATTGTTACTGTATTTTTATTTTAACACTGTCAATATGTCAGTTTTGTATTCCAATGTAATTAAAATACTATAAAATAAGTCCAAAAGGTGTGATTTTTTGTAACTAACTAATTTAAAACTTATTCACAGCAATTTCTTATTGCATGTAAAACTAAATTATGTTGTAAATTTCAATACTCAGTGGAACTTTATTGTAATTTTATTTGTTGTAAATAAAGTCTTGTACATTTGTAAATTGTAAAATGTTGTAAAGTGTGTAGTTTTGCAATAAAACTCTCAGTTTTATTTACGTCTAGCAAAGAGGTGTTCACAAACCTTTGCATCTATAAAAATGACATAAATATGTAGATTATACTTAAATTACAGACTTAAAGGCTCGTTTTCGGCTCTAAGCGGTTTTATAAAAAACAATAAGCGTTTTCACGATAAGAAACAAGTCGACAAGGAACTAAGTCAGCTGCGCTTCTTTAGTTTGCATAGACCAAGCAAGAAAAACGTTAAGCGCAGAAGAACTATTGTGAATATGGCAGGAGAAATATTCTGTGCAGACTTAAAAGTGCTAGGAAAAGATTTAGCGAAAGCAAATTCCGGATTTAAAAACTTCTTGTTTTGCATTGACGCCTTTACCAAGAAACTGTATTGCAGATTCATAATTAACAAAAAACCAGAAACAGTGATCAAAGCAATGAAAAGTATATTTCAGGAAGCAAAAATAACCAATTTATTTATTCACAGATCAAGGTTAGCCATATAAAGGTAATAGGGTAACATACAACTAACTTAAACGTTTTGAAGAAATCCAGTTTAAACATATATAAGGCTTACAACATTATACATATAATAATTTGTTCCTTATAGGCACTAAATTTCGAGCTGAGTCGTTTCGCAAGTTTTTGCAAAGCAAGGAAATAAAGTACTATAGTAGTTATAGCGAGACCAAAGCAAGTATAGTCGAGAGAGTAATAAGGTCAGACAAAGTACATATTAAACATCAAGTTTAATATTAAAACTCAATATTAGATGCATGCAAATGCTTTAATACAGTGTTTATTTGCACATTTAGGACAATGTTTGAGAAAGTGGCCAGGTACATAACTGAAAAGCAAACAAATATCATCCTCGAAATATTTCCTGCATTTGTAAAAACGTACAACAACACTTAATTCTGCAATTCAGATGTCGCTCAATATCGTGAACAGTTTGAATGAAAACAACAAAGGGAGAACCATGTACTCTAGCAATGACTAACCCACTGCACGCGTGCAAAAGCTTGCACGCGAAAGGTTAAAAATTTGCACGCGGAAGATCAAGATTAATGTCAGGAAACCATTTTCTGTATGCCAATGTACTTGAAACCGACATAAATGGATTTTCAATAGGCACATATTTTAATTTATGGGCTGAGAAAATTCAAAGTATGGAAAACGTTATCCTTATAATAATAAAATTCAAATGATTCTGTCCGCCCTTTCTGCCCGTTGTCCGCTGTCCGCTGTCCCCCTCTATTGCCTTATATATTTTGAAAGCAGCATATTGTATGTGAGTGTACTAACGATTTATTGTGAAGCATCTTCCAGATACCTTAAAATCACTTTAAATGAGTTAGGTTTTGGAAATCGAATCAATAAATAAATTTAAAACCATTGAATAGCAATTTCAATACCTTGCCAGATTTATTTGTCAATTTCTTAAAACATAATAAAGCTACACAAACATGCATTATACTGTTCGATAGAGAATTCAATTTTGTATTACGTGCATTTAAACATAAGTGCCATTGGTTTTTACATTGACTTTATATTTAAGGAAACAACGCAAAATGAAGTATTTTTTAGTTTTTAGCTATTAATACTGTTCGTTTATGGTTTTTGCTGTTCAAATATTCATGTCCATGCAATTGATTTATAGTTTTTTGGATTGGCAATTGAGTTATGACTACAGATAATGCTTAGGTGATATTACAACTGTTGGAGATTCTGTCGCAATAAAAATCACCATGGTCGTTGATGATGATTTACTGCAACTAAATAATGAAATAATAATTATTATTATTTTAAAAATAATGATCACGACCACGGTCACGGCTTCGGTAACGAGTTTACTACTACTACTTCGATTACTACGATGATGATGATGATTATTTCCGATTATTTTATCAGACTCATATAAGAGATCAGACGAACAACATTAAAAAAGATACTACGATATTTTCTTCGATAATTTCTACGCTTGTGCTACATGAATAAAAACTACGCTTAATTTATATTGTATTTGATTTGAAGAACGAGTGATTACATTTATTTGATTGAAACAGAAATACGATTTATTTATTGAACTTTATTTACGATTGATCTAGATCCAGATCTAGACTTATTTTGTCAAGTGTTCCTAAACTAGTCAATTTCGAACATTGAGTGGTCCTTTGCTCCTCCCTGATCCAGTGCCTTACCCCTGAAACTCCCAAAACTACACTTTACTTTACACAGATTTACACTATTTATGAATTTTAAATTTTGAACCAAGTCTGATTTTCACACTGATTTTTACTGAAATTTTGATCTGATTTAATTCTGATTTTGACTTTGACTTTTGAGTGGTCGTGGTGGTGCTGTTACTTTTTTGCTGTACGATTTGGTGGTGGTTAACTTTGATCCGTACTTTTCTTTACTTTGGTGGTTGAGGAATTTACTGGGCTGAAACAAAAAAGAAAGAAAATAAACAAAGATTAATCATACACTGCAAACATTTAAATGGCACACTTACCTTTCAGCTGTTGAAGACGAAATTTGACCTGTCGTACGTACTGCTACTGTTTTTGGCTGCGTCAACACTCACTGTCACTCATCGCACTGAACCCGGTTACCCCTAACAACTATATTTTTTTGAACTTGAATTTTTTAATTTCAACATCTGATTGAGTTGCAAGTTGAACTGTCAGTTGTTTCAGTCAACAAAATATTTGAATTTTTGCGCCAGATTATGTCCCTAAGGATACAAGATTCATAGTATCAAGATTGATATTCATTGTTATTTTGAAACTTTGAATAATTTAAATTTGATTTCAAAGATTTTATTGATTTCAAAATTTGAATTTGAGAATTTATGATTAAAATTTTCTGGAGATTGTTTTTGTGAATATTTTCTCACAAAAATTTGAAAGCAACAATTTTGCTGAGAATTTTTTATTGCCGTACAAGAGCAAAAGATTTGTGTACTTTATTCTTACAAAATAGTTTACACTACTGAATTTATTTTTGTCAATAATTATTTTTTGACATTAATTTGATCTGACATTGCCGTATGTATCTGGACGGTTATGAGAATACTGAGTTTACACTACGAAATACTTTACGCTTTCCACCAATGATGTTCGATGACCAATTTAATGAACAAAGAATGTTTGACAATCCAATTGTTGACCCCATACTTAACACTGATGTACCCAACCGCACTTCAATTACTACGTTACCCCGTATACCTCCTGTTACTGTAGTACGACGACGACTGACAATAGCTGAAGCTGCTTTTATAGATGATGAGACTGGGTCTTCAGGTAACAACTCTACTATTGACTCATTGGGTAGTGACATTCCAAGGTCACATAGTGACATGTCAAGGTCGCGTCATAGGGGTCATCACAGGTCACGGGTATCAAGGGCGTCAAATTAGCGACACAATGACCCTGCAGGCGCTTTAGGAAGGCTGTATGAGATTATGAAACTTGAACTTGAGGTCAAACAAGGTCAATTAGCATAACTCTATTGTTCTATTGATTTGGATAATCTGGAGCATGGTAAAGCAGATGAAAAGAGCGAATTTGAATTAACTCAAGTTCGCTCAATGAATCAAGATCAAGGTGGCCATGCTACTAGACATAGATTTTCTTCTCGAATCCAGAATCCGAATGAACGTGTAGCTAATTGGGCTGCACTTAACTTGATGGCGACAGTCCGTACTCCGCCAAGACCGAATTTTAACCCAGATCAGATTGTTTCTATCCCTCGTATAGGTCCTATTACATCTT
>JAQFZE010005225.1:0-10490 GCA_034695245.1 Dicyrtomina saundersi | reverse complement strand
AGGTTCGATTTTGCAGGAATTATATATTTTTTGTTTTACAAGAGCTTTGAATTGATATATCACTCGTGAAAATCGGGGAAATATATCAAAAGTTAAATTATGCATATAGTTCGTAACAAATATTATTTAGGATCAACATGACGTACTTCAGATTTTGACTAAGAGTTTGATGCACATCTGAAATTTCAGGGAGTACCGCTACTGTTGTGTTGTCTATATACATAGTCAGGGCCTGAATTACTTTTTAGTTGTAGCTTCCCTTAGTATTTTACGAAAATGTTATTAAACTGCTCATTTTTTAGTATAATAAATAGGTATAAAGTATTGCCGGCTAACCCTACGGGAATTTGAAAATGTAAATATAGTAAATTCTTTAAAAATCGATATTAAAAAAACCTCACGATAGATTTTAAATCCTCACGGTGAAAACATAGAGTTTTTTATTCTCTTTTTTATGATGTATTGAGTTTTCCCGACCACCTCATATCGCCTCCGACCAAAATTTGCAAAGAATTAAAAATTAAAATTACCCAGTTACATGGAAATACATACTACTACGCTACAATTACAGTAAATGAGCAATCACTATGCGCTATATGTAGCGCACAGCATTTAATAATAAATAATAATTGTATACGCTGAAAGTGCCGTATGTACTTTACAAATACCGCACATACTGCAAATGTGCAGTATTACAGTTTGCAGTACGATACGCTACATGTAGAGTCGTGGACCTGACTGACAATGTCGAAGGAAATAAATATAAAAGTTGTTAAAACTTATGAACACACACCCAAAACAATTTTTGACTTTGACGATAATTATTTCAATTTAGAAACATTTAATTGCTTTATTTATTTTTAGTTGGCATTTACGGAATAAATAATTACTGGTTTAGTTAAGAAAATGAAGACAAGCGTAATTATTTCTTGTTTAATAATATGTCACAGCCACATTTTGCAACTAAACTAGAGAGCTATATCTATAGTTAGCGAATACTTTTTTGTACCGTATATCACTGAATACAACCAAAATGTAAAACTAGAAATATTTATTTTAAATTAAATGTCAAATATCGTCTTTATATACGTTAACTATACAAATTTCTCCTTCAGTTATAACTTACAACGCATTTTAATAGTTTTAACTAGAGCTATTACATAAAAAAAGGAAACCAACTGGCATTACAATTTATTTGTTTTATTTGTTCGTAATAAAAAACTAATAAAAAGATATCTAGGCGACTAGATCAACTTTGATTCGAGCGGAAATGAGTGCCTAGTTTGAAATATGCGCCGTTATGTCACTTCATAAAAATTATTAAGTGTTGGGGCGCTTACACGGTCATATGTGGTATGTCAAACCCAGGTAAATAGTAATTATAATTGTGTTATTTTCAGTCCTGCAATACCAAGGTCTAATTCTAATTTGCCAACATTAATGAATTCGGCTTCCTTAAACAAAATTAATTTCATTCTTTTTCCTATTTTATTATTTTGTCACTCTTAATTTACTTATTTGCTTCTGGATTAACTGTCTAAACTTTCACATGTAGGATGACAGGCAATAGTTAGTGATAATTAATATGTTGTTCACCAGGTTCACCTAGTCTTGTGTTTAAGATATTTGGTTGGTCAGCTATGCTTTACATGTTAAAAATATCCGCATTTAAGAGAACCGATACAAGGGATAATTCGGTAATAAGGGACGAATTTTGGGTAATTTTTAGGAATTTTATCATTATCATTTTTCATCTTGCCAATGCAACACTTGGGAAGAATTCAATGTTGGAAGTTGTGCCTGTACTGAATAGCAAACTATGGGTGAGCACGTAAACAATAGTGCTCGGGAAAATTTTAATTTGATAACTAACTCCACTTCACCTTGATCTCAATCAAAAAGGAAAAATTACTCAATAAAAACAACAACATCTCAATTGCAAATTGCTTCACCGAAGTAATTTAATCTGCACTTTATTCGTGTTTATACATAGATAAAATAAGTATTTACACTATAATTACGCAAAACTTACACACATTATTTAAATTACGCCTGAATCAGAAGCAGTGACACAATTTTTTGAACGACAAAATCCATAAAAATCAATGTGGTCATTCTCTACATACTGTGAAAATTGCCGACTTGAATCCCAACATTTGAAATAGACCGTATTAAACGCACGATTTCAAGATTAAGAGTATTCTCTAAAAAAAATATTTGTTTTCCTCTAAAAACCCCACTCTTTAATTTATCAGTTAGCTTAGATAAAATAAGAATACACGACTTGTAGTCTAGTACAAGTCTCGAAACCTGAAAAGCTTTTTCATAAATTACGGAGTAGCAAATAATGGGGTTAATGCCAAAGAGTGTATTAAAGGTTGACAGCAGTGGATGTTGTTGGTGAAATATGATTGCAATAGATATCCCACTGATAGAAAAAATTAGGTAAAGTATTTTTAAAACAAATATAATATTGGAATTACTTTGATTAAATAGCTGAATCAGAAGTTGGAGTTTTCGGCAGTTTTTGACTTCGTATTTAACGCTTTCTTTGGTGACCCAGCCGTCAGTGTGATTACTTTAATACAAAATAAACAATTTAGCACAAACAGATACTTTATTTACATTTAAATATTTTGTTTTTGCAAATAATAAAACTATGCATATTTTAAAAGAATACCTTTTTAACTCCTTTATTGCTGATCCAACCCTTATGTTGCAATTTTCCAAAAACGAAAGATGCAAATATTGTATAAAATAAATATTGGAAAATCCAATAATTGGGACGTAAAATTCAAGACAATAAAATAAAAGCATTGTGAATGGGGTTCTTTCAGATGAATTCAGAATTTTATGAAAAAGCTGAGGTCTCGTAGAATCAATTAAAAGAAATAAAACAAATATCAGTATTGTTCCATACATCATCTGTGGGAGAAACCTAATAAGTAATTCTTGCTTTGACAACAATTGTCCACCAGCTGAGGTTTTAGATTTATGATTTTAAACATTCCATTCCAAACAATTACACAGTTTTCCTGCCGCTTTCTCAAAATTAAAATGACAAAATTATCACCTATACATCCTGTCGTGTAAAGGAAATGCAGTGAGAGATGATTTAACTTTAAATAGTTAAAAGGTCCTAATATTTGGATCAAAAAATGTACAAACACGTACATAGTGCAAAGAATTAAAATCAATGCATTTAGATGCCAAAAAATTACTTTCAAAAGGAAACGTGGCTTATCAATTTTCCCTGTTTGTGGGCTGAAATCAAAAGGGATAAAGCAGAGCTCTGATATTACTTGCATGACTTGGCTATTTGTTTTATTCAAATAGGAAGCTATAATTGGTGTAGTAGTTTATTATTTGATTATTATATATAGTTTCTAAATTATTTAAATTTTGTACAAGTTTTAAACTGCAATGGTTTGCTATCTGATCTGAATACTAGTAAGGGTGAGATGTTGATTTTGTCGTTGTTATCTGCTTTAATCTTTAATATTCTAGGACACTAGTTCGGCAAATAATATTTCAAAAGGACGCGTCAGTTGAAATATAGTACCGCTGCGTCCCCTTAAAAAATATGTAGCACCAAGTCTAACAATAATTATTAATGAACAAACACCTTAAAAGAGTTTTAGACTTTGACGATAATTGCAATTTAGAAACATGTTATTGCTTTATTTAGTTTTACTTAGCATTCACCAAATAAATTATTACCGGTTTAAATAAAAAAAATTAAGTCAAGCGTAATAATTCGTAATTGTTTTATTATAGGCCACAGCAAAATTGTGCAACTTATATAGGGAGCTATGGTTTGCATATTTGTTTTTGTACCGTATATCTTCAAATAAGCCCAAACCTTTAAATTAAGGAAATCAATTTTACTGCCACCAGAGGCCCCAATTGGTTCAATAATTTCGTTAAAATAACTGGACTTTACTGCCGATACACGTTTAATAAGTAAAAAGCCAATACAAAATCTGCCACTGCTAATTATCTTGTACCGCCAATTGTAATCAATAAATCCCTGCACGTCATTATAACTGTTTGGTGTGTAAAACAGTATTATTTTAAGTCTGTAACTCAGACTTTGGGCAAAAATTAGCATCTTGTTTGAAAATGGGGGCTTAATGTCAGCCTTAAAAATTTAACAAGGACTGGGGCGCTTATTCAGTAATATGTGATATGTCAAAACCAGCTTAACAGTGTAATTGTGTAGCATTCAGTAATCACGCAATATTAAGGTCTAACTTGCCAACATTAAAGAATTATGCTTTCTTTAATAAAATTAATTTCATTATTTTTCCTAACATATTATTTTGTCACTATAAATTCACCCACTTGCTTAATTATTGAATAACTTTCTAAACTTCCATTTTTAAAATAATAGGCATTATTTGTGGATAAATAAAATGTTGTTCATCCAGGCATGTGTTTAATTGGCAAATAAATACCAATTTGGTTTTAATTGCTTTCCAATTAAATTACCAGTTCCATTTAAAGTTATTCTCTGCCGGTTATCACAAACCTAACTTGCAGCAGATTCCTTACTTATTTTTCTTATCGACTGGGAACAGTTAAAGCGATTTCGGGACGACTCGGCTATGCAGAATTAGCGCATTTGCCAGTGTTGCTTGTTCATGTTTAGCTGAATGTTGTTGGCCAATGTAAAAGTAGCAAAGGTATGAGATGGCTGATATTATTATGAAATAAATGCTTTCGGAGGTTTTTTTATTTCCATTATTCTCACATTTTGTTTTAGAATATTTAATTTTCAACAACATTTAGTGCTATTTTTAATCTACAGGGGGTTGTAGTCACAGTAGAAAAGCTACAAATACATGCAAGAGTCCAACAATCATGTTAATGCCTTTTCCTCTTACCGATGCAACGCTTGGGAAGAATTTAATCTTGGGAGTTGTGCCTGTACTAACAAGGAATGGTCAACACATGGGCGCCGATTTTGAACTTGATATTGTGTGCATTGGACAGACCTATGGTAGTAAGCCAACGTGCCACTGACCCTTCCTTGTAAGTAGCAAACTATGGGTGAGCACGTAAACAATAGTGCTTGGGGAAAACTCTACTTTCGAACTAACTCCACTTCACCTTGGTCTTAATTATAAAGGAAAAATTACTCAATAAAAACAACAACTGCACAATTGCAAAATACTTGACAAAAGTATTTTAATATGTACCTAATTTATATATACAATAACTAATTACACACAACTCCCACCCATTATTTATATTACGCCTGAATCAGAAGCAGTGACACAATTTTGTGGACAACAAAATCCATGAAAATCAATGTAGTCATTCTCTCCATACTATGAAAGTTGCCGACTTGAATCCCAACATTTGGAATGGACCGTATTACACGCACAATTTCAAGATTAAGGGTATTTTTACCAAAAATGATTTGTTTCCCTCTAAACACCCCACTTTTCAATTTGTCAGTTAGCTTAGATGAGATTAAAATACATAACTTGTAGTCCACTACAAGACTTGGAACTTGAAAAGCTTTTTCATAAATTATAGAATAGCAAATAATAGCATCAATACCTATAAGTGTATTAAAGGTTGACAAGAGTGGATGTTGTTTGCGAAATATAATCGCGATAGATAAACCTGTAATAGAAAAAATTAGATACAGTATTTTCAAAATAAAAATTATCCTGGAATTACTTTGATTAAATAGCTGAATTAGAAGTTGAAGTTGGCGGCAATTTTTGACTTCGTATTTAATACTGTCCTTGCTGACCCAACTTTGTGTATGATTCCTTCAATCAAATAAATCAGATTGTGCCATAATATTAAAAGGATCAATCAAAGTACTAAAATTCAAAATATATATTTACACAATTTAAACCTTTAAAAAGTTTACTTTTTTAACTCCTGTATTGCTGATCGTAGTCTATTGCTGCAATTCTCCAAAAATGAAAGATGCAAATATTGTGTAAAATAAATGTTCGAAATTCCAATCAGAGGGACGTAAAATTCCAGACAATATAACAACATCATTGTAAATGTATTTTTTTTTGTTAAATTAAGAATATTATGAAGAAGCTGAGGTCTAGAAGAATCACTTAAAAGAAATATAACAAATATCAGTATTGATGCATACATCAGCTGTGGTAGAAACCTAATAAGTAATTCTTGCTTTGACAACAACTGTCTACCAAAATTAGCTGAAATTTTAGTTTTTTGATTTTGTATTATTCCATTCCAAACAATCACAAAATTTTCCTGCTGCTTCTTCAAAATCAAAATGACGAAAATATCACCTATGAATCCTGTCGTGTGAAGGAAATGCAGTGAGAGATGATTTAAATTTAAATGGTTAGAAGGTTCTAATATTTGGATCCCGAAATGTACAGACACGTACATAGTGCAAAGAATAAAAATCAATGCATTTATATGCCAAAAAATTACTTTTAAAAGTGAACGTGGGTTTTGAATTTTTCCTGTTTGTGGGTTGAAATCAAAAGAGATGAAGCAGAGCTTTGATATTATCTGCATGGCAAGACTATTTGCTTTATTGAAATAGGAAGCCATAATTAAAATTGTTGTGATTTATTTTATTAATTTATATCGTTTCTAAGTTATTTAAATTTTGTACAAGTTTGAAATTGCATAAGCTCGTGCAATCTAAGCTGAATATTAATTTGGTAGTCACCGATACAGCGATCAAGTAAAACAAAATCAGATATGAACTGAAATGAAAAAAGTTTAGTAGTCAATATGTTGACGAGTAAATTACATGGTTCATATTGTAATTGTAGGTAAGTTACATACTGTGTTTCAATTTGGGTTTCATTCCATAGTTCCCCTCTATAACTACGTTTATCTTAGTATTACTTCGTTTCATGTTGACTTTGGAGTAAAAACATAATTTAATTATATGCTTAATTATACCCTTGCTATGAAATTACAGTTATTATGAGGATATGGCCATAGCAGTTGTCATTTCATAACCTATTATTTCCTTGCTATGATTGCTTTGCTTTTAGTTTGCTTGTATAATTTCCTATTTAAATGTAGTATTTTCTATAAATGCAATGATATTTTTGCTGCTGAAACAATAGGAATTAATATTGAGTACATGTTCGATCAGGATATGTTTGATGCTTCTCGACAGAACAGGGCCAGATGATGCGGCCAGTTAAGGCAGCTCCCGCTGCCTGAAAGTTCAAAAAACATGCAAATAAATTATTACACACTTTTCAAAAACATGCAAATAAAATATTTTACACTTTTCAAAAACATGCAAATAAAATATTTTACACTTTTCAAAAAAATGTAAATAGAACATTTTACACTTTTCAAAAACATGCAAATAACAAAATTTCCATTTTTTAAATAACATGTAAATAGAACAGTTTGCAATCAAGGAAAACGAACATTTAAAAATTTTCTAAAACATGTAAATACAACAACAAATTGGTTTACTAAAGAAAATCATTAATATAATCAAAGTGGTGGTGTATGTATGGAAACAAATTGCTGCCTAAAAGCAGTCCTTCGTCCGACCCTGTGACAGAAAAATGGCATTGTATTGTGATATGTAATATTCCCCAGGTAGTTCAATTATTGCTAAAATTGTTTGTTATATGAGCATTACAGGTAATGGTTCATAAATATGTTATAGACATAACAAATAATTACTATACTAACTTTATCAAACATGCTGCACACAGGCAACGGGCTTTCAATACTATCCAATGTACTACTACGACTAAGACGGTTAACGACAGTTTTGTTAAGGTTTCAAAAACTATCAGTAAATATTAACTATTTTTCAAAGATTAGAGACAAAACAAATTAAATGTAACAAAGCTAAAATTAAGTAGTGTTTGTTGTTTTGATTATATGCTGGCGTATCCAAGGTCTACATCTTAAATGTTTGGCCAATCGTTTGTATATTATTTAGATTTTGTATCAAAATGTATTTTGATTTTTTTTATTAATTTCATTAACAAATTATCAAATTCATGATAAAACATGACAGACAGAATAAAACTGTAAGATACGGGTATTTGTAAGTACCTATGCAAAAGCAAAGACTAAATATAGTTTGACAAATATAATTCAAGCAAGATTTGTGGCTGGGTTTCTAAAAGCTTCTTGTATGACTCCGTCTCACTCACTCGCTTTTTATTTCTGAAAATTAACAAAATAAATTTAATTAATATTACAAAAAATCATTATTGGAAACCAAAAATTAAAAACTACAATTCAACAAATTCCATATGAAAATTTTTAGTGTACATACCTGCATTGCTTAGGCGCATTTTATTGTTATATAATAATTATAACTGTATACATATGTATGTTAACAGTTGTAAGATTATTCAATTTACCGCTTGATATATCGAACGACAGCAGATTTAAGAGTGCGGGCATCATTCAAAATTGCCAAATGAAGTATATCTGCTGCATTCTCAATCATCAAATAGAAAGCAATAAAATGTTCGCACTCCGTCTTAAGTTCTGCAAGTTTGAATGTATGCGCCAATCCAAGGAGTTCTGTACTAAAGTGAGTCATCTTGTCTGTTTTCCCTGTGTTAATAAACTCAAGCATTCCCGCCAAAACGTTGTCGTTGTAGTCATTAAGTTCAATTTTATGTAGTAAGTCGCCCTCCTGTGTACTGCCTGTTTGAAAAATGCTGGCGAATACTGAGCTGTGAGCTGTTATAAAAAATTCAACATCGTGTGTAAAAATATTCAAGAAAAATTAAACACGTAAATAAAAAATGGTTTCATATCACGGAATTTTAAACTGCTTTAAAAATAGTAACCCACGTCAACAAATAAAAAATTAATATATTTAATACTATTGATCGTTTGTTTTAAATTACCCGCCAATATGTTTGGTTGCGCTAGGAAAGTATTCGTCGAAGTGACCAACAAGACATCTGCACTTTTTGCGGTGGAATGTGATTCCAGTTTATTTTCAACGCAGTCTACTAATGCTTTTTTAGATTCCATTATAAGAAAGAGAGCGCTTTGTCAGCTTTATTTCTTAGTATGCGTTTTTACTACACTACTGGCAATAAATGCTCGTATAATTATTATTAAAGTAGTAAATATGTATTTCATTTTTCCAGTAATTTACGTCACACAGTTGACGGTCCCGCTCCTAATAATATAAAACAGATAAGAAATGAATAATCGATTGTGCTTGAAAAATCAATTACCCTTTTGTCTGAAATGCCGCATTAAATATTAAGTGAATCGACAAAGGTGACCGCTCACAATCAAAACTGATTGAGTAAATTAACAAGCCGCTCATGTCATCGTCTACAATTCAGTGTTAATTACTATCAGTGTGATGAATTACATTTTGTATTATTTTAATTCATAATTAAAGAAGAGATTAAATTGAAATTATTGATATTTGCCAAAGTGAATAAATAATATTCATAATGTCGTCACAATCTGGGCCCAGTCAGCGGGGTAGCATTTTTTCAGAATGAATAATAGAAATGCCTATGGAATTCATGTATAATCGCATAACAGCTTCTTAGTTTTTATAGGTAACAGTTACGTCCTACATACCAAAATATAATTATTTATGAATATATTTAGACTACAATCACACGCCATATGGCAAAATTGCTTAACATAGTTTTATTCTTACATTAGTCATTATCAAAGCGATTAGATAGCCATATGTGGGTGATAGTTATAAGTAATTCAAGTGAAAGTAAACCCCCTGTAGTTATACGAATATAAATTGACATGTTTACTATCGCACAGTATACCTATTACAATGTACCTAATGTAGGAATTACCTTGCTACTCCAAAATACCACGTATAATTACCGAAAATTGCTACTAATAATCGTATATGTTTATACCCCCATCATTATCTTTTTTGTATCTTGACACAAACCTCATTTAATCCACATTTATATCTATCTTGTATTCAAAATAGTAGCGTATTAATTACTTATTAAAGATTATAGACAAACCTGTACGTTAAGTGCTCATGGAACTATTAAAAACTTTTCTTTTGACATTTATTACTCTTATTGTTTTCTTTGGTTTGGTTGATATATCTAGTTGCCATCCGGCTCTAAATATAAACGGTAATTATCTTCAATTTTAACCATTCAACAAAATAATCGTGCAACACAATTGCATTTTCATTGTTCATAGTTTTGATTTTTTGAAAAATAATGTGTAACGTTTAAAAGTACGCCCTAAGGAATCGTTACTTTCTGGAAATGCAAAGACCAGACTATTTCCATACACCCATTGCTACGACCAACTAGACACATTAGCACTACATGCAATGACTGGGGATTGGTTTTTTTAGAGTTGGTTATTGTGGAGATGAAGGGGAGATGAAGAAGAAGAAGAATAGTCCCGGGTATTATGTGGCTGGAGGAGAGGAGACGGGCAGTGTGTGTGTGTGTGTTGGTATAGAAAGGAAGGGAGATGGGCAAGGAGAGGAATCGGGCAGTGTGTGTGTGTGTTGG
>JAQFZE010005224.1:0-10490 GCA_034695245.1 Dicyrtomina saundersi | reverse complement strand
TACTACGACGACTACTACACCAAAAGGCCAAGACCAAGACCAGCACAGTGCGTAAATTAGTGTGGGTGCAGGAGACATGAATAGAAGATAACAAATTTCATTTTATATTTTGACATGTAAGAACAGTTGCCTATTGTCAGAGTCTCAGCGCATATTAGTTTCCTTCCATGTACGGACATGGCAATATGGCAATCACATCCGGCTACACGTAACATTTTGACTTGGATCTTTTTAAATGTTTTCCCTACGTCTGGATTCAATATTTCCATTCTTCCCGATTCCCAGAGACAGAGTCCCTACGTGATTGTAGTGGTAGTCGTAGTCGTCGTCAGAGTGTCACTCTGATTGTACCGTATGTAGTAGTATGTACAACGTGTAGTTAGTCCCCAAAAATGTACATAAATCCCAATTTAAATCCAAAATCTACATACTACGTGCATTGTATTTGAATGTGGAAGCATATATGTACAAGATGAAGGGGAAGGTATGGGGAAACTGGGATTGCATTTAGGCATTTAGTTTAGTACACGTAAGTATAAGTACGCGGCGGTAATAGTTGGGAAGCATAGTGGTTAGCGACGATAAGAGCTTATCTGGGTGAGAAAATGGTAAGCAATTTAGTAATCCTTTACATTTCGCTTGACTCGGGGAGTCGCAGTTGCAGGCGACTTAAAGTCAAAGTCAAGTACAGTCGTTTTCTAGTAGTCTTGACGGTTTTCCTGTTTTCACTGAAAAGTCTCTCTCTCTCTCTCGTCTGTCTGTCTCTCTCTTTCTAAACCTTTGTGTTCTTACTCAACAAAAAGGAATAGCTATACCTAGGAGTAGGTTCCTACATTGTCTGAGCAATATAGTGCATACAACGGATAGAGACGGTGAGACAGGGCGAGAGACAGCTAAACTAAAACAACTGTCACACGCACTTCCCCTCCTCTAAAGGTTGTCGTTTTGAAGATGTTCCATCGGAGGCAGGGAGCAAACTGTACACAATCAAAACCTTCCCAATTCTCCCTTTTAACAACAACGACCACACTTTCCTTAATGCACCTACCTACTTATTTCTATATGTCGCAAGACCATCAGCCCCCTACAGATATTAGCTCAGCCATGGGTTGGGATTGGTTGCTTGGTTTCAAACTGTAACTTTTGCATTAATTCAACAGTCATGAATTAAAATTCTATTGGTTAAGATAATGGAACTTTCGTTTTCATTAATTAAAATACTAAAAGTAATTTTATAAATTATTGATAATTTTAATTCCACTTTTCGCGGATTTTGTATCCTAAAATGGTGATGATGATGATTGTGGTGTGGTACACAGGATGAAAGGAAAGTAATTCTACTGGAAGAAACTGAAACCACATACCTGGTAGCATATAGTTATCCGTTACGAATTCGACACAATTCTCGATTCTGCCCCATGACTTTTGGTATTTTCAATTCACATTTTACCTTTACTGCCAATAACAAACAAACATGTAGAGGAATGCAGATGTCATATTATTATAGGCTTCCATGTGCAGAGATGCATAAACCTACTTAATGTTTTTAGACAGAAGAGGGGAGAGAGTCGAGTCACTACTGTCACTCTTCTAAGCCGGTGAGATGGTGAGAATCTCTCTTTCTCTCTCTCTCTCCTCCCCTCCCCCCTTATATTGCCTTGTCCATACACTGGAAGACTCAGCGGCGGGCACAGCCCCAAGTGTCAACTTGAAGCTCGTCCGAGAAAAAAAAAACCTATCCGCTCTACACTCTCTTAAGTGCAATCACTTTACTTTGAGGCTTGACGAAAGAACATAAAAAGCAATTGCGTTCAACTTCGTGCCATATCTTACATCTTTGTAATTTGTAGGAAGAAAAGGAAATTTGGGATTTATGGGCGAGTGGCCTATATGAGGGAAGAAAGTCCATTTGTTGACAAATCCGAACAAATCGTCGCTCCATTTTCCCCTCCACGTGAACGTGATGTCTCTGAATACATCACTTTACTATCCATATGTTATTTAAGGGGTAAAAATGAAGGGGAAAAAAAGTGTTCTAGTTCTGAACGTAATGCCGTAGCCGTACACGTAGTTCTGGAGACGTTCTTGAGGCAACGTTTTCCTACTTTTGCCCAAGACCAGGAAAGACTCTTCCTCCTTTTCTTCTTTCATCATATATTATGTGAAAACAGTGAAAAGCGATGAGGAGTCCCAATCCAAATTACAATATTGAACATATATAGCTAACAAACGAGCGCCTTGAAACAATTCATAGCTGTCTAAAACTGTCTGATCAAATACATCGACCCAGTCGTATATCACTATGGGATGGAGATGAATGACATAAGTACCTGAGCATATATAGCAACTTTGTGTCCTCACATCCCAAGCAACTTCATCAACTCAAAAGCTCATGCAGGAAATGTATAAAAAATTTATGGGTTTTACTCCTCACTACCTTTTACTGGTAACTGTGTGGCTATATGGCATTATGGTCTTGGCATATGGTCTATAGGTATTACAGATAGACCTTATAGATATTATTATGCTATACGGTTTGAGTTAGGATTTAAGTCAAGCCGTATGAGTGCCCATAGTTCTACATAGAAAGTTAGTATTTTAGTATTTTTCCTCTTGGTCTCTGCCCTCTTTCCTAAAGTCTTTTTCCGTAGAAAATCCTGTCAGTCCTATATATGGTTTCTCTGAATCAGGATCATTTAAAGAAACATTAGGAATTCCTAAACTCTCCTTTCTGTTATGTCTATGACATTAATTTTGAAAAAAAAAATAACATTTTCTTTTCTCTTGTGTGCACCCAGGTGTTTAATTAATACTCGTAATTACTTTTGCTTCCTTTTATTGGATTAAAACTAGAATATCTTGATTCGGATTCCGTAGGCCGTAGACAAGGCTTATGGTAACGTTTGAAATTATTTATTTATATGTATTTCTCATGTCTTCGTAGTTTGAGGTGTTCCGCTGTTCAGGGCTCATGAGTAGCACTTGAAATGATGCAAAATACATAGAGTAATTTCAAATAATACAAAGGGCTCTAACATGAAATGAAAATACTGACGACATATCATATCAGCCAGAACACTTAATTTTAGCTTTGACTTTTAGCCAAAACCAATGACATATGTCTAGCTCCAGTTCTTGAGTCTGTACTACTATCCGTAGGAGTAAAATAAATGTAAATGTAAGTAGGTAGGTAGGTAGTTTTTTCTTCTGGTACTTCCAAAGACAAATTTATGATGAATAACAATAATTGGATTATGGGCAGCGAAATCTTATAGGGCTAAGTTACACGCTTTCCTCTGAATAGAAGATATGGGTTCTAATGTATAATGTAAAGTACCTATTATGGTACTTGGACTGGAACAAAAACAGAAGCATCCTTTTAGTTTTCATATTTAGGTACTATCTACAGAGAGCTAGCACCAAGACATTTGTATGGTGATATAATATGCTGAAGGGGCTTCCCCAAAAATATTAGGTGATTACATTTGGAGGGGTTGTTGTAGAGTTCAATCGACTCCCTATTTAAAATGTTGCAAACAAAATTGGGGGTGTCTTAAATATTCGATTTCACATGACGTAATTATTGACCTGTCCTCTATAGAGTATCGGGTGAAGATCCTACGCGACCACACGGCAATTCATATAGCATATATGTACCTTTTGGTGTTTTCCAATTTCCCTTTACGAAACACCCAAAAGAAGAGCTGCTGCTGCTGCTGTCGAGTAGGTAGGGAATATGATATAAGGTAGGATTTACACTTTCAAGGTATAATATAACTCGACTGTAAGTGTGCTCTAAATTCCAAGTACAATTCCAAGGTTTCTAAAGCCTTATAGTCTCATATTTATTTGGTATAGGAGAGCCTCTCTGACAGAGACGGAGACTCACTTGGAAACTAATATCACTTGGCACTCACATTTTATTTATGATGTGAAGCAATTAACCTGAGGCTACAGTAGAGGAGTTAAAATCGGTAGTCAGTATCATTGCGGACTAGTTTTACGGACTTGACTTTTATGGATATAGATGGTGATTTGATTAGAGCCTGTAAATAATATGTTTTACTTTAGATAGCTTTAGCTTGAACTCAGGGTCAGAATACTAATTTGGGTATATCCTCATATTTACCATTTCTTCCACTCTAACGTCTACTCCTTTAGATTTAGTTCTACCAAGATTTCACAAATCTTTACTCTAATGAAAAAAAAATACACGGACACACAAAAAAAAACGTTACACTTCACTTTATAACACAACACGCACTCTATAAAAAAACTACACAGCACCCTGTCTGCATATGGATGGAAATATGGAAGCAGGTATAGGTAGGTACATTATCATCATGTCAAATCCATCCTCAGAACCAGAACCACCACAGATGTAAAGACAAATAGCAAAGCTATAACCGCAGGGTCCGCATAATATGGTATATCCACATGTCGTGTAGTATCCTGTCCCTCCAAAAGTTATAATTATATGTAAACAAAACAGGTATGTTTTTGTGCGTGGAAACAAAGTCAATTGAGTTTTTAAAAAACTAATCAAAAGTTTGAAGAATTTTAAATTGAGAATTTTGTTTGGATGTCATCGATTTAGATTTAAGGATTAATCGAAACATGTTTATGGCTGTATAGCATATGTGTCTGAGTAGGAATTAATGGAATCTTTGGTGTGATATTAGAAGTCTTCTTTAGCCTTAGCGGATTTTGACTCGGTCTGACACTGACTTACGATGACAAGACAAACGAAGGAGATGGGGAATACTGTAATAAGGAATTGGAGTATAGGAAAGAAAATAAAGGCGATTTTTAATAATTACATCCCACTGTGATAGTGGCTCTCTGGTCGGACGGTCTTCCCTTATAGTTTTTTTATATTTTTCTTATAATATGCATACTCACTCTGTGAGTTATACTAGAATGGGCACATGGGTGTTCTGCCTTCTATCTCCGTCTAATAATTGTGTATATATGTGTAGGACAGTATACCTTTATTATTACGTACCTACTACTCATATCTGTCTGCCTGCGTGTAGACGTAGTAGCCCCGCAGTAGGTCGGTCCGTGGGTCTGTATGTCAGTTTCGATCACAGTCCCCGTATATCAGGAATAGTTTGACATTTCAACTTTTCTCCTCACTTCTTCTTTCCTCCTAAACTATGTACAGTCAACATACAGTATTAGTTTGGTTTGCTTAGTTGAACTATGAGGCTGAAAAGGAAAAAAAAGAAGACAAAGTAGGAGAGAAGCTGTGACGGAATTGAATGGAAAGCGAAGGAACTTTCCGTGTCGGGCTCTGTATATCATAGTGGCAGTAGCAGTGGGTGACGAGGATGCCAAGTTGAGAGAGCATATGCTTGAGGATGCGACTGTCAATGCCAATGCCAATGCTAACGCCGCAAGACCCAATGTGAGAGCGTCCTATAGTTGGTGATACAGATACAGATATTCAGAGAGAGAGAGATCTGATGTATAGACAAATTTTTTTTTACATATATTTGTCTATTTGGGATTATAGTGTGGGTTGCACAATGATATGAGGAGATGACGCCAGATTCTTTGTTACTGCGTAACTTTCCGCGTTGACTTTTATGTGAAATATATATCTTCCTCATACAATATAAAATTTAGGAGAGGGGATGAGAGGGGGGGGGAGGGGAAGTCCGCTCTCGCTCCCTTCAACTCAAAGCAAAGATCCGTAGATGCCCTTCATATCCGATATAGATTGTAATCGTGGAGAGTCGTTGAAAACTAGATTAAAATTTTTCGATCAAATTAAGTGGATAATTTAGAAGTACAGCTAGTGCTAGATTCCGTGCTGCGTCTCCAGAATATTGAAAGGTTAAAAACTTTTTAGAGAGGGGGAAAAAAAAGGAAGGAAGGAAGAGAGTCTGGTCTGGAGTCTGGATCTGGATCTGGAATTCTGCAGTCTCTCGGAAGATTTTGGTTTTCGTATTCCGTCCGTCGTTGTCTACATACACACTAGGGATACTATTCAAGTCAGTTCCAGATTTCTCTCTCTCTCTCTCTCGTCTTCTCTCATTCTTTTGAATTAAGCTTGCGTCAATCTGCTTAGCAAGTTAATCTTACTAACGATATGACATTATACGATTACGACTATGACTACTACACTGTATGTCCATAGAACATCTCCCATCACATATACCTACACGTCTATATATATATGTCTTCCTTTTTATCCTGCCATGGCAAGGCTCGAAATGTAATTTATAGTTTCTACCCTTGATTGAGACTCGGATTGGATCTTATGATACAAACTGCCAACTGTACAAATTACGGATCACCATTACATTTTACCTATCCTTTTGGAGTGAGGTAAAAATAAGTATGTGTGTGTGTGTGTGTGTGTGCGGGTAATGGATGTATATATTAATTATGTAGACCTATATATCCTTCCTATATATTGGCTAAAGAAATTAATGCGGATAGAGCCAAGGAATTGGATGCTACTTTCCGATCTTCCAATAATAGCTGACACAAACTGAATTTAAATCACGAAAGGCTACTATCCACCTCCATACTACTGATATCCACCGGCCCCGCGCGACTCCGACTCCGACTCCGGCTCCTGTTTTTAAACGGAGAAGGAAAGAATCGTAGACGTGTTACGAGTTTACAGGATAAACGAGCAATTAAAAATTTAAATTGCTATTACGTTGATATTGACCTCTGACTCTGATCCATGGACTCCTTGTCTCAAATAATACAATTTTCACGGCATGAACACTCTTAACATCTCTAGATTTTTTCTGTTTTTTTTTTAAGATCCAAAATAATTATCATCAATTCCGTGCGTTGCATAAATTAAATTAAGTCGACATCGAAATCAATGTAGAGAGAATGGCTGTACTTATGTTCATTATCTTTATCCGTACGGACTACAGATAGGAGCTATGATGGTTCGTGAAGGTACAGAGGAGTATAGGTACTCTGTGGTGGTGGTGGTACGATACGCGAGAACGAGAACGAGAAACGACTACTGCGACAAACAAGTGAAATTTATAGTCTGGGAAAATGAATAGGGATGAGCATACAAATTCCAGAATATAAATTTATATAAATTGGATAATTGCGTTAAATATTGCAGCATTAACGATGTCAGGAATGTGGAACGTCTTTTGAGTCTCGAGTTTCCTTTACGTCTTCTCTCTGCATGTACTGCCTGCGAGAGCACTGAGTGAGCACTGAACACTGATATCTCGTGCTCATCTAAACGATATAATTTAAATTATTCACACGGATATCAAATTCAAATACCGGATTCTCCGTCACTACTTGTTTACTCCATAGATTATATGCCGTCAATACTCTCTGTGTCTACTCAGCCATTTTTTTTGCTTTAGTAAGCGGCTCTATTAGTAATTAATAAGGAGATACCTTCTTCCATTTTACAGAGGTTGCAACAACTACATGACTTGTGTCTGACTTTATCTATTTCAGTGTGGGAAGGTACCTACTCGGAACATTAATATTTGATTATTACCCCTTTTAAATTACAAACTACTCTAGTTCAAGATGCGGTGATACCAGCCATTTAGTATTATTAAAAAGCAACACACACCTGCAGAAGGCGGGCGAGGAAAACGAATTCATTGAATTCATGACCCAACTGTAAATTTTTGAAAACTTACAGAAATACAGAAAGGATTAAATTGCAAGGTTTAAAATTTGGCATGATTTTCTAATGACACTATTTCGAAAATTGCAAAATGTGCTCAATTTATAGTAATTAAAAACAATATATAAATAGTGCAATATAGTTTGCGAATATTTTTAAAACGACGTACAGTATTATCACTTCTTCAGTAATTACACGCTCCTCGTATCCTATAAGATCCCATATATATTATGAATATCGAATATGTAAACGGCAAAGATCCAATCTGATTAGTATGTAACAACCAGCAACCTTTGAGAGAGAGATAAAATTGAAAAGGACCCAATGGGTATATAGTCTGGGAGCAACTCGCAAACTCGCAACTTGTCACACTGTCGATGAAAGATTAAACGATCAAAGTCAGGGAAGAAAAGCTGAAGGAACACACGGTAGACTAGTTTTGAATGAACTATCAATATAAAGATGAACGTACTGATATACAAGGAGGATTATTGTAATCACGTAATAAGTAATATGTTTATGAAAAAGAGGGGAGAGCAAAAGGGTTTGTCATTTTGTGTGTGTGTGTGTTGAGACCGCATGGGTGCATTGATTGAGTCTTGAGGTCCTGAGTTCTTCTTGAGTTTGGTATTCTAAGATGATCCGTTGGGGTTTGCATTCAAAATTGAAAACATGTTGAGATAGAATAGAGTTGGAGAAAAACTGTTGGATTAGTATAGGATTTGGCAATGGATAAGTATATAGGGTGATATACATAAAGTGATGATAGAGTGGTACAGTAGTACAGTGGCTTCAGCCTTTACTTCCCAAGTGCGTAGCTCTGTCTCCATCCTTTTTCCTTTCCTTCAAAGTTGGAACTGTATGACGTGAATAGACTCCTTTGTACAACAAATGTTTGAGGATGTCTTTAGAAAAGGTTTTGTATCAATCAGTGTATCCCTACGTATACATTCCATTGATCAGTAGTATGTGTATCTTACAGGGCTACCCATCTTCCCCATGCATAATTACTTAGTTAGATACACATCATCGTAGTTGAAATAGACTCGAAGAGACAGTACCCGCCACAGGTACATTTCTAAATAATTGAAAAGTAATTATTATTAGATAGACCTTGAAATCCATTTAAAGATATATACAATCGTTTTTCCTTCACATTTTTCCTCATTCCTAACTTTAATCAATTGCGTATATGTAAATGAAACAAAAATTTTACTACATTGATGTGATTTTTATAAATACCAAATTTTTTAAAATCACATACCTATACATATTATATTTAAAAGAGTACAAGACATAAATACTGATATAGCAGATCATATTACGCCAACAAATTGGATCATTTTGTCTAGTAAAAACAGATGTTCTCTTTGGAATGTTTTTTAAGGTGTCAATATGTTTGATATTACATCTTCACCTTCCACTTCCGCCCTCACGACATGATTACGGCTGTTGGCTGATTGAAAAAAAAATTCTGAAAACTGCTCAAACTTTCCTTTGGCTCTTGCTTCTGCTTCTGCTTGTGCTTTTATCCCATTTTGTCTAGGATATGAATGTTTAAAATACATTTTAAATACGATTCCATTTCAACTAGAGAGGGAACTTACTACATGAAGAATTCAAGTCACAGATTGCATTGCACACTGCATTGGAGACTGGGAATGGTTTTTTTGTGTGTGTGTGTGTATGTATATAGTGTGTAGATTCCTCTTTTCGTGAACTTGAGGAGATGCTGTCGTTTCGTTTCGTTTCTCTTTCTTTGCTTATTTGCCAAACACTTTTATAGTTGGGGCTTCACAGACTCGGAGAGGAGGGCTTATTATAGCTCCTTTAAATTACGTAGGTACTCATAGCTATAGGCGTGGAGGTCCTTTTCCTGATAGATATAATTTTTATTACGACTACGACAAGTATATAGATGTAGGTAGATATCATTGGTTCAAGTTGACTGTGGGGAAGCACATGATCAGAAAAGATAGGCACTAATGACATCACACATCATCCAACAAAAAAGTATGTGAGAGAGTTTTCTGGGCTTTCGCAATACAAAAGCCTACATCTACCTACTATACCTACCTGCCTATATGTAACATATATATATCTTTAATAAGTTTTAGTCGTCTTGTATATAGTTATGTGCTCGGAGCTCAACGCTCACCTCTCCTATACTATTCTCGTCTCTCAGTCTCAAACCTGTGAGTACTTACGCTCCGCTACCATTTCAATCTTACAACTTCTTTTACAAGTCCAAATCTCAAAACACATAATGCATATACCTATATACGCTCGAAACTTTTTTTATTGCTCTCATCTTACTCGTACAAGCTCTACGTTAGAACATAAAAAAAAATCCCTTTGCTTTTTAAACAACTGTCATGGCTATAACTATAAATCTATGTATTCAAGCTATTCATGCAATTTTTTTTATCGTTCTTTTCTTCCTGTCATTTTAGACACTTGAATGGACACTGCCCAGAGAGTATTAGTGTGGACGGCGGCTCTCCAACTATAAAATTCAACCACGACTAACAACGGACGAACAAGAGGATCTTCCTCGTCGTCGTCGTCGTCGTCGTCCTCGTCCTCGTCGTCATCATCATTCTCCTCGGGAGAAGATTCGATTGGGTATACAATCAGTGGAAGGATAATTTAAAATAATATATTACTCATACTCATTTAATACTGTTGATCAAACTGCCGCCACCATCTCACCGCCAAAAGAAGTCAAATACCTAAGACCTAAGGTGGTCAGAAAAATATATCGGAAAAGAAGAAGAATATTACACAAAATATATCACAGAAAAAATATTATAGGAATATACCGATACAAGAACCAATGAGAGATCCGAGC
>JAQFZE010005223.1:0-10490 GCA_034695245.1 Dicyrtomina saundersi | reverse complement strand
CACACATACCAGTGGTATAAACAATTACAATGAAATGCTTATCTTACTGTTAGTTAATAGTGATAAATCGCGCAGGGAAAAACTGAAAACATAGAATCAAGATAGTAAGTCTATTTTGCATTCTTGCAATCCTTAAAGTTATTCGTGTCTACATGATTCATGAATATTTTAGATACAGAATAATATGGCCAAAGCCTCCTCCACTAATCAACCCTTTCAACATTATCAATACTGTACAGTTTTGCCTTCTTGCCTTTCTTTCTATCTTTGTCTCTACTGGGTGTAAATTTTTAAATCCTATAGTCATACACTTAGCTGTACATTTACGTTGATAATTAACTAATAATAATGATCATTTGGTACGGATACAAAGTACAGGATTGTCTGGTGACTGGGCTCAATCTTTTTCAAAAATTCCTCTTTGGTATTTTTTTTCTACTAAAGTCAAAAGTAGCTTCCTCTCTAATATATCTCCTTCTCCTCACCCGTCCATCCGTCATATTTGTGTCTGTGTGTGAGGACAATGAAAAAAGTCAATCCAGTTTCTTCCTTATAGTACTACTCAAAAGTTAAATAACTTTATTAATTATACCTAAATTTTTATCCTTGTAAATAAATATTAATTTTTTAAATCTCTATCTTACGCTCCTGAGCTCCTTTCCACCCTATCCTTTTTACATACACATACAAACTAAACAAATTCTATTGTTATAAGTAATTACTTATGATTATGTGATTAATAATAGTTATCTGTTATCTTTGTATTTATTCATTAAGTCATACACGCCAAAAGCCAAGAAATACTATCTAATCTAGTTCTATATAAATTTCATACCTATGTTGTGCATACAATTTCTGAAAATGAAAGATGAAATTACAGGATACAAAAAAGTAGGTAAGTAAATACATAAAAATAGGTCACCTCCCGATCTGCAAATAGCGAATATGGGTATGTATGTATGCAGTATGTATACCTATAGGTACTTTATTCTTCTTGCTAAAACATGTTATGCCCCTGTTTGTAATCTTCGACCTGTCCAGGGCACCACCCCACTATACCACCGCATACAAATAGTAAATCCATTCTATTCAGACGACGACAGGTAAGTAAATTAAAGTGAGGAAACGAATTGGTTATTACTACATCAACACGCAACTGTGCTCACTCTCTTTACCCTCACCTCACAAGATATTAATCACTAATGTGAAAATGATTGGTGAGAGTTAATTACGTAAAGAAAGTTCAAGTTCTGCACAGCTTCTGGAGAATGTCAAAATTAAATTAATAAAATAGACAAAATGAACAACATATATAATAATTATTAGGATGCTTTTAATTAGTTTTGTTGGTAAATGATAATAAGTATAGTATATTATGTCCTATTTATGTACAATTACAGGCTTTTTTGCTTGTCACTATTTTGTTTGTGTTATTTGTTCCTTTTTTTTTTGGAATTGGAATGTCGCGTCACTGAGATCCACACAATACGATTACGATGCTCGTAGGTGTATATTGTGTATAAAATGTACATCATTACTATCCTTTTATCCATAACAGCAAATTAAACTTTAACTTCCTACACTATCAAAGTATCTAACTAAAAGCATTTTACCAAAACAAGCAATATTAACAACAATTAACAACGGTGTACAGTCAGAATAAGTACAGAGGTAAACAATAACTTGGGGAATGAAGTTTTAAATTGTAGATTCTTAAAGAAGGAAGAAATTCACAGAACAATAAATAAAGAAAATAATGTATGAAAATAATAATATAATTTGCTAATTAAGCATCAGAAAAAGTAAGGTAGTAAAGGTAGCGCATGGGAAGTTCAGTGATCAAATACCCAGCAATTTATGAGTTGCTTTTCATAATTTAATGAAATTCCGAAGACTGGAAAAATGGAAACAAAAATATTATTATGTTGACATAAATTATGAGAAATTTTATTATACCACCAGACTGGGTGACGGGAGACACTCTACATAATGTACTAATACTAATATTACAAGCATTTTTGTATGAATTATTTTCACTACTTAATACGTATAGAAACTGCAGGAAGGATGATGGAGAGGGTTTTTAAAATAAGCGGAGCTAAACGAAGGGGCGGGGAACGTAGTACTCGCAACACTAGAACATTAAAATTCATACACCTACATAATCTGCCTTGCACACACAAACTGACTCAATTCTGCAGTAATAAAACTATAACACTATAACATTTATGTAAGCATTTTAAATACATAATACTGTTGAGGCATTATACACACTAGTAGTTATTAACTCTTTTTATACAATTTCCTTCCTAAATATCTTCTTCATTTTTCCTTTCCTTTCGGGTCGGATTGGGATGAAAACTTACGCCTACATCTAATCTATATTCTGACTTTGAACTTTTATTTTGTTTAGTCGAACCCGCTGTTAATTAATAATATATAAAATCAAATCTAAAAGTAGTGCTGTATGTAATACTTAATAAATTGCGATTCAAACTTAAATCTGTAATTGATAGTTATTCCTGCTGTAGCTAACCAATCCAAAATAAAACCAACTAATAATGTACTTCACAGGAAAATCTGATTAGAATTCAAATTTGTTCTTTGCAAATTATATATTGAGGATCGTGACCGTTTTTACTCATTTCCCTTGCTAACGTCTAATATAGATAGTAGTAAAATATAATAGTCACAGTCAAAATTGAACAATAGGAATGGGAGAAATACATAAAATAAATAGCAAAAACATTGGAATCGAAAAACTAATAAATTAATACAACAATATTCTAGATAAAATAGAGCCAGAGTATAAGTATCACATTGTAATTAAATAAATGTATAATTAATTATGTACTAATTTTACAATGTCAATGTCCCTAAATAGCTGTGCTAAAGTAGTCATTAACTTAGTAAGTAGTCACTCACTTAACGTGGACCTACAAAACACGCCCAGACGCTCATCTGTTCAATTAGAATTTAAACAATAATCTAAAAGTATAAAGAAAGCCAAAAGCACATCGAAGTTATAAAATGATGGAGAAGTACTGCGGGCATATGGGATCTCTGATTAAAATAATTATACAACGTTGGACAATGAAATAGTATGAACAAAAATAAGAATAATACTGCCGTGTGCATTTTAAAATAGAATAATTATATGATGAAGATAATAATACGAACTTCAAAAACTGTAAAACATCTCATATATCATCCCCACCCTTTTTTTCCGTTCTGTAGTACAAATTATAGAGCTAGGCATAACAAATAATTATCGTTTGTTTTGTAGTATATATGCGAGGCCAATGAAGACATTTATAAGCATGCTTTGTTTGGGTCAGCGTGACAAGATTTTTTCTGGAAGTTTCATAAGCAAAAGATATTGGAGAAAAATTGGCAAATTTCTATTTCGGACAAAATATAAAATAGACTATCTAATTAATAATGTATGCAGGATTCCTACTGAGATTTAGTTAGGAGCTTTTCTACACGTGAGTTACATTACAAAGAACTAATAAGTACATACTATATAATTATGAAGAATTAACTGAATGAAATCCAAGAGGTAAGATAAGATCACAAGATTTTACTCCACGTAATATCAATACCACGAAATATATTTGGACAGATACAAGAATTTGATCGATATCGATATGATTTTTTTCGAGACAATGCTAGTAATTTTTTTTTTTTACTTTACATGAAAAACAAGTACACTACCTATAAGCGTTCATAACATTTACAGAATATTGAATTATCTCTTCAAGAACAATAATAATATAGAAATTATGAAGCACAATTTAATAGATACAATCCCAAATACAATATATTATAGTAATGCAGCAAATAGTAGTAGAGTCGCAGTAACTGAGCCGAATTTCTAAATGGCCAAAATTACTTTTAATAATGTCTTCTATGTTAGAAATTTTTAGATTTTACACATTCAGAAGTTGAAAGGAAATGATTACTGCAATTTGTTACTAAAAACAAAATCAAAACTATAGCATCTTATGGTTTCCGAGAAAAATTTTGAATTTACATAGCACAGAATCCGGATGCCCACATAAATATAGTAGTCATATTCATTAAGGAATTCTAATGTACAGGAAACATCGAAATTTGATTTTTTTTTGTAGAAATTGGATTCAAAGAAACTATTCTAATCCTAGGAAATACTAAATGTTCAAATTTTGATTTAAATCACGTGGAAACAGTTATTATTTGGTATTAGGTAAGAAAGAGTGAGGACGATTACGAATTTACAAATGTACGATACATGGAAGATTGAAAAGCTGAGAGAATTTGCACCAAGATCAAGGGATTACTATAACAAGAACAACAAAACTCGGACTGCAAACCTCCCGAGTTATCTTTTAGATGGAGAATCTATCCACATCAACTAAATAAATGCTTCTCCTTTAAAAATTTAGTACCGTAGTATAAGTATTCAGCATGGAGACACGTTTAGTCTAATACTCTATTCCAATATAATTTTGGAGATATAATATATTTATATTATTACTAGATTATCGTGATGCGTAAAGTTATACTGAAGAAAAAATTGACGATTACTTCTACCGATTATATTAAACTACTACGAGTTCATTACATTATGAATCTCTTGTTATACAAAAATTGTTTAAAAATTTATAGATGAGTGATTGGAAATTCTCTTCAGACTACTACAGATGCAGATGCGTATTTTTTTTTGTTTCTTTTAGTACTTGAGATAAGCTAAGAATCAATGGCTTTAGTCATTTTGTTTTTCATTGTATATTGCTCTGAATTTATACTTGTTTAGAATTGGAATCGTAGTGAATATCAAGATTCCTGTGTAATAAAAAATTAAGTCCTGAATACGCATCACTAGATTTGATTTCGAGTTTTTCCAGAAAGTAGATATTTTCCAGAAGATTATAATCAACTTAATGCCTTATTATCAACGAGCTGAATCCGTTCAATCAATCCTGAACTGATTGGCAATATATGAATATTATTATTATAGGTATTTAGTTATAATAGGTAAAGACTTAACCCATGTTCATCATTATGCAAAGTGCATTGTTTCGATTGCCTACTTTTCGTCAGTGAGATACTATATGACCTTTGACACATACATTTGGACATGGTACGTCTCCGTACAAACAATAGAACAGTTCATTTGAAGCTACTGCATGCACAACCGCATTAGTAATTGGAATAACGAGGTATGTAATAAATTGTAGAAATTAAAGAAAAATCATCAAGTGACAGTTGAAAACACGATTCAAGTTAAACAAAATTGTGCAAATAAAGCGTCTCATTATACCAACTTAGTAAGACATAGTTTCAAATAAGTATAAAAAAGAACATTTTTTTCCCTCTCAGCTTACGGAGTATTACGGACACTAGCCATTAGATAGAAGTCCACTGAGAAAATTATTAAATTCATAACTAAACAGCCCTACAACTTTAGGCTACACATTCTCTTTTCATCCATGGTAATGTTGATTTCATTGATTCATTGTAAGCCAAACTGAAAAAATTAAATTTAAGAATAGTGATGGTGAAAGATGTAAATACAAAACAGTAAGATTAAGTTATTACAATTTTACCAATACGAGGACGACAGTATTACGCTACATGTAGATAATAATTAGATAATAATATGTAAACTACTCTAGACATGGAAACCCTTGATACAGCTCACACATTTCATTTTCTAGCTTGTACAGTCTGTACACCTACAACGAATAACGTACTGTAATACTACAAACCTAACTAAAGTTTGATCTAAAACTGACACATGGGCAACTTTTTGGACAATATTACGTATTATGAAACAAGAACAGCTCAAATTCAGACAATGAGAATATCTAATAACCACACTACAATTAGCGATAACAAACAACCAAGAAGTAATATGATTGAAAATTTTGGTTTCGTTTCATCTCATTAACGAGCACTCAGCTTGAGCATCTTTGCTTTTCCTGCGCACTTGATTCTATTTAAGCTTAATTTCTTTTTTTCTTTTTTTAAATGATTAATTTGCTACTCGAAATTTCACTACTGAAAAGTGTGAATGTATTTTGTGTATATGTAACTATGTACGTGTCTTCGCAGGGATTATACATGTGTTGGTCTTTATCTCCTACTTCTTCAGTTCTGATCACTCATGGGATTTTCCTACTATTTTAAATGTTTTTTGAATGGTCTTACAGACTACTTTTGTAATGAACTTTAAGTTTTTACTGATGGATACAAAGATCAATAGAAGCTTGTGAAAGGCTCGGATGCGTCCCCTCGGCAGATGGGACAGGTCCTATTAGTCTGTAATATCAAAGAAATTGTATTAATAAAAACATTGAAATTACAATACTGACTACATATTTGGAGCTACTAAATGTTAAACTACATACTAAACACTAATTGACTTCGAAAACTTACTTTAAGCCACTTGTCGACGCACTTGGCGTGAAATTCATGTGAACATGGCAGCACACGTAACACTTGACGCACCTCAAAGTCGCACATGCAGATCACACATGAAGTCTGTTCACTTTCTCGAGACTCTGGAGTAAATCGGCTAGCTCCCACACTATTCCATCAATTCAAAATTTAAATTATAAGCTACTCAAAACTAACTTTATACGTGCTACATACTATGCCGACTGAACTACTGGCCGCTTAGAAAAAATCATATGCTATTTTAATATCATCGTACCTGTAAGTCGGTAATTGCTCAATTTCGTTTTTGCTCAGTCCTCTTGGTTTAGCCTCTCCTACAAATTCGAAAATAATTTTTTTAGGGAACATGATTAAAATCTCACTAATATCTCGCCGTATGATAACAGCATTGCAAAGAAGAAATTATAACTTGAGTACCATACTTACCTAAACGCTCAGCCAACGACAACAGTGCTTCATAATTTTCATTTTCAAAAGCCTCTGCTGTATTGTTGGACACCGTAGCTGTTTGCTGACTGGTTGTTCCAAGAAGTGGGAATGGAGTATGATGAAAATGATGGTGATGGGGATGTGTGAACATCGCTCTACAAGACCAACAATATTGACCACTATAGAAGCAATACAAAAACTTAAAAGAAATGATACATCCCGACAATGTAAATGCCTTAACGTTGTATCCTTATCGTTTGATAACTTACAAGAAATGTAAAAGAAATCCTGGATATGCTGTTGCCGACAGAGGACCATAACTACTTGGAGGTGGATGCGTTAGTACCGGTGGCGGAGGTCCGGGCTGAGCTGGAGGTGCCACGACATTACCGCCAGCTCCACCTCTTGGTTGACCCCACTGCCCTCCTTGGGGCTGCCCGTGTCGCGGACTGCGCCTCTGAGGATCCAGCCCATGCCGACTCTACACAGCAGCCATACAATTATTTTATTAAAATTGCAATAATAATAATGAAATAAAGTGATCACTTTCAATAACATTTGATAATGACCCACCTCTCCAGGAACAAACACGGGAGCATGAGGATTCATAGTTGAGTGCATTGTGTTATTGTTGTTATAGTAAGAATTATTATTGTTCATAATAGGAGGTATGTTTCCGGCAGGCTGAAATCACAAAATGCACAAATTATAATTCAGCTGGACAATTTAAAAACCAATAAGGGTATACTGGCGCCTTGGTGTTCTGCACAATTATGTTAGCATTGCTTCCCCAAGCCGGTGGACAGCTAGCATATAATACATTTACGCTTCTCTAATAACACGTGCTTATTATTGAATGAAACTAAAATTGCAGCTATCCTTACCGGCAAAAAATGATGGTGATGGGCTGGAGGTGGATGCGGGAACGTTTGAGGTTGAATAATTTGTTGCTGACCTCCGTACTGCGAAAAGAAAAATCCCCCAGTAGCGTTGATAGAACCGGGAATGTGCTAAAGGCAATAAATGATTACGAGATTAAAACTTGACTAAGCTAAACAGTATACGGCATTAATTTATATATTAGCTACGCGAAATAAACATACTTGGCACGGTAATAGGCATGGCGGAGGTCCGGAAGGGGCAGCAGCTCCAGAAGTTTGAGCTCCAGGTTGATGGCAAAAATTGAATAATCCTGGAGGCCCGATTACTGCTTGTCGATGGCCACTCGCAACGGGAGGAACCTTTAACATTAAAGCAAATTTTAATTATAGCAAGTCATCAAGTCATCATACAAACAAGCAAATCGTATCAGAAGTTTTCTGACTGTTTACTTTTAGTACAACTCTTAAATATGAGCTTAATATCAATACTCGATAGCAGAAGCTCAATTTAATCGTTTGACCAAAACTGGCAGCTAGAGGCGAGCAACTTGACGGTTTTAAATTTAGGAGAAAATAATACATAATAAAGATGGGCATTTGATTCGCATACCTACGTTTTGGACATAATTAAGAATACTACAATACACAATAATTCCCCTCGTCATCGATCGACAAATAAAACCATACACACCAAAACATATCCTAATCAAAATTCCGTTTCGTTTTTTATTCGTTTCGACGAAAATCCTCGAATTCAAAGAATGGAATGTTGGCCTCGGTTAAGTTTCTCTACAACTCTTGCCAGTAGGAAAAAGTTTTGAAACCTACTTATCTACAACCAACAACAGCTAGTTAGAAGTAAATTCGAACGCAGCTACATCACCTGATATTCGTATCATTGTCAACCAGGAAGGAAGAAGTAAGTAAATAAATACCTACCAAGGAATTCATTGCAAATGTTGAATGTATAATTATATGTATAATACTGAACCCTAAAAAACCAAAAAGATACAAGCACAAGAAGCATGAAGTATACAATATAACTTCTCGTCTCTTTAAACTACATTATACTAACAGATATTGGACATGGTACACTCAACACTGTATGACTTGAAAGATAAGATTACGCTAAACACAAGTCGAGATCGAATCAAGGTTATCGTAACAAAGAAACCTACGTCCACTTTACAAGTTTCGTTTCATACTCAAACCAAACGACTGGCAAGCAAGGCAAGGCTCAATGACTCAACAATATTAAAACAAAATGATAAATACAGTGCTAATCTCCCACCAAGCATCCGTCCACCTTCGAAACAATTTCACGACAACCTTTTAAGTCATAAGTATGATCAATGAAAATCTTACCTGAACCTGAATTAACTTTACAAAGTAACCAGCGTGATAGAAAACCATGTCTAAATTCCAGACTCCTACAGACTTATCCTTTGACAGACAACAGATAGATAGTTTTTCCTCTATATGCTATATTACTCTATTTCAAGTAAGTTACAATAGAAACGACGTACGAAATGAAACAGAAGCTACAACTACACGCAGTACATTCCACATTCAAGTTAGCTAAAAGCAAGATCCGAAGTCAAAGGGTACCAGTACCACCTCGCACTTAAAACTTATTATTACCATAAGGAGCTAAAAAAATGCAATCTACCAACGGTATTAAGAACACTAATGACGATGACTCAATGAAGAAGAACAGCATATTCCTTTATATTTCCTCCCAAATCTGAAAAACGTTGGTTGACAGTTCAAAACTCCAAAATCAAATCGCGATTCACAATATCCAAAATACATCGATATTTAATGTTTAATGATGATATAATAAATGTTATAGTAAAACATCGGAAATTAGAACTGCACAAGGCTACTACAAATATGTAATGCACTGGGACTCTGGGACAGCCTGCCTGGACCTGGCACTGGCTAAACGGCTTTCTCGGTATGTGTGAGCTTCTGTACCAAACTCGACTTGACTCGACCACCACCACATTTCTTGAGCCCTCCTGTCGGCTCCTGTGCCTGTGCATCTTATATTCATGGTTAACGGCCACGAAAAAATCAGGCAGAAATATTATAAGGATGCCAGTAAAATGCAAACCTATACCCAACAAAGAATTGATTTCGGTTCGATTCGATCCTTCCATGCATATAACATAACATTTGAATGCTTCCACTCGGCCCCGCTCAGTCCTCGGCGCTTGAATATATACAAATTCATTGAGGACTGATCTTTTTAGTCATTGATGACGTCTCAAGTCACATGTGTGACAATCTCAAATTACGTCAACAATATCTTAAACCATAAGAAAAAATGGATCTCAACTTCAAGCATACTTGATACTTAAGTACTAGTATTAGATTCCTGCCTACATCAAACCACCAAATATTTGGTCATTGAGGAAGTGACCAAAGAAGACATTAATTCGTGATTTACTGAAAATAGTTTAGCCGACGCCGACGGACTATCCTGACCATTTAAAATATATCTTTACGACATTCAAGAGAGCGGCTTATTACGGCTTTCAATGGGCTAACACTCAATAATATCATCTGCTTCGAGGGAAAATAATTCATAAACGAGATCGTTTTGGTAAGTATAGTAAATTAGAAATCACATTTAATTTAAACATAGTTCCTTACTATGGCGCCAAGTCCCCAACAATCAACAATTGTCATTTAACTGAACTTGACGGTTTACAAACTAGAAATGGAACGAAC
>JAQFZE010005222.1:0-10490 GCA_034695245.1 Dicyrtomina saundersi | reverse complement strand
TAAAGGCAACTGTAGCGGTAACAGTAATGTTAACGGCAACGAAACCACTGGAACCGGAGGAGGGCAAAGTTCAACATCAGTAGCAGTGTCGGTCTCACAGCTGTAAAATTTTTCCTCGGGTTCCGACAGCCCTTCAAAATCACTAGCAGGATCGCCTGAATCTGAGTCAAGATTATTCTGGAGGCAGGGCCAAGGGTCAAAGTTGTCGTCATGGAAATCGGTTTCGGTGTCACCAACTTCTACTTCAACTTGGACGTTGTTGAAATCCTCAATTGAAGCAGAAGTTGATGTATATTGTGACGCTTGGTCATATGGGGAAAGGGTTGCATCGATTTCGATTTCGGTGTCGTCATTTACATGAGTTGATTCTTGACATGTTGCTGATGGTTTTTGATCTGATAATGAGATTGTTGCTTGTTGAATGTTAAGATTTGCGACTGTTGTAGGAAGTAGCAAGATGTTTTCGTCATCATTTCCTGAAGCAATTAGGCTGGCAGGGTCCACAAGAAAGGATCCATTCTGATCGATTGAACTGCTGAAACGCAACATGCAAAATGTATGGTATAATAATTATTAGGAAGTAATAAAGTTGATGTTCATATAAACGATTAAGACAACGACTGCGATGGTTACATTTGACATTGACAACTGACAAATAACAGAGTAAAAATTACAACTTTTATTATATAATTTAAAAGCTATGAACTTGAACTTACGTGAGGTCAACAACTGGAGAGACAGAAAGGTCAACGCTACTTTCTTCAAAAACAATGCATTTCAACTTTAGAAATTCACAAGAGTGTTTTTCAATTTTGTGCTCAATTAAACCTGCCACTTGATCAAATAGTGAAGAACGGCACAGTTTACATACAAACCACAGTTTTAAATTCTCCATGACTATGAGTCTTAAAATCCGCTGCCTTTTATATTAGCGTACAGTTCATGGTAAAAACAACGCTGGACGTGATTGTCAGTCAGTGTGTAATTAATGTATGTTGTATGTATTAGGTATCAATTAAAGCGTCATATGCACCAATTATTGGTAATATTGCAAATCTAATTATATCACCTCTAAAACAGCTGATTACACGAAACATTTGAAGAAAATTTAATTTAATTAAAACTTGAAATGGAAGACACAAATAATAATTGTAAACAATATTTGAAATAAATAATCTGAATTGCAAAGCTTAATTTTATCGTACACTGAAATTGGGGTTTATATGAAATTCATAATTTATAACATCAAATGTAAACTAATAATGAAAACCCTGCTGATTTTACTGATTTTTTATTGTTTAAAATCATAGTCAAAAGTCAAAAGTGAAAACTAAAAAATTCGAATTAGGATAGGAATTTCTGAGTGTCATGTATTTTCAAAATATGGCGCTTAAATAATCCATTGCAAAAAATGTGTCAAGTAAAACTAAGAGTATGAGCACTAGAAATCCTGTGCTAAACTAAACTAATTAAAATTAACTAATACATTAAATACATAGCTAAGTAATTATTATTAGCTAATTAAATTTAACTAATTACGTTATAGCTATAATATGCTGTATCAAATGAAATGAATGAAATTAATATTTTAACAAAATTTTTCAGAGCGACAATCAACAACGGGAATCTGTAATTTATAACCTAAAGTAAATCGACGTTCAAGGCTAGGCTCTGCCAATGAGCGATATCAATAAGTAGTAATATTTTTAATATTATAAATTTAAATCCATAACGATACAAGTTGTGATAAATACATTTTCTAAACTCCCAGATAATCCTGTTTAAGTTTTGAATGGTTAAATTTGATTAGCTAATACCTTTTTAATTCCTAGCAATGCTTCCAAAAAATAACAAAAAAAGTGGTGAGTAAAAAGTAAGTATAATGCTCGAAACTAGTAAGATATGCCTTGGATTAATCCCTTGTTGAATTGAGTATAATGCCTCCAACCGGTAGGAAAATAAACAGGCAAACTTATTCAACTTTTTTGAAGTGGCTGATAGGTTAAAAGTTAAAAGTAATGAAAGGTAAAACAACTTTTAATCCGTTACACCCAAATGATCATATATTTCAATCATAAACTTGAATTTCAAAACTAACAGAATCTAAAGTAAAAAATTTTATACATTATTAATAAAGACAAACAAAAACAGTATACGTGGTAATTAAACTTTTATTTTTATTTGTGAAGTAAGTGTAAGTAAGGTACACTCCACACAAGGAATATTTCAATTGGGGTATGTTGGGACACAATACTAAAATTGCACCATAATATATTCATCAAACTTTTGTGGCAAGTACTAATAAACATAGCAGAACCTTAAATATTTTGATTGATGACTAATGCGAAAGATACTTTAAATCTTTAAACTTGGCATTACTAAAATCCCTGCCTGATTATTCTAAAAGTTAACTTACGATTTATTCATAAAATGACCTTAAATACATTTTTAAAGTATTTGGTTTCAAAAAAATTTATCTCGCAGTAAAATGAATGGCAAGTTGGGATTATTGTGGTTTTATGGGTTGGCGTTGGCAGCTTCGTTGTTCCTATTTGCATTCACCATATTTGGCATAAATGCACGCACATTTGCATCCCTTTTGCAAAAGCGACAAATAATTATTGTTACGATCATCATGCATTTAGGGGCCCGTAGGTTTGCAGGAGTGGCTGTAAGTTCTGTTTTTATTAACAAACGCCATCCCTAATTTTTTGCGTTATGAAAAAAGGAGCCACGATATTTTTTTCGACTCACATTTTACTATCATAATGTTTTATAGTTTGTGTGGACACAATCCAACCAAGCGGGAGATTGATGGGATGACGAATAGAAGATGATCTGGAAAATATGTCGCTTGGCTTGAGATTACAGATAATTATACATAATTTTTACGTTTCAAAAATTAACAAGTAGGATAATTAGCATAATGTAATTTTTTTCATATTTAAAAGAAAAAGAAATAAAAGAATATTTTTCCTTTTCAAAAAGACAGTACCTACCTACCTTAATAAAATATTTTTTTCCAATTTTAGAACCCAGCAAGTTAATATTTTGCACATTTTAAAAACGTGTATGAGAATTATTACGATTTTTAAATACAAACATAAAACTTTTTTTATCTCGAGAGCTCGAGTTACTTTTATGTTTTACGCATCTAATAATTTTATTATCACATTACAATTATTAAACAGTAAAGTACACACTACCTATAGAAGTCATCTAGAGATGACGTCATCCGTATCTTAAACAGCTCCACCTACGTGATATGCTCTATAGTTAGAGATAACAAATTCAAAAATTGTTAAGCTGTTGATGACTTTCAAAATTATGATGTTTTCAGGACGATAATTATCGAAGATTCCACACATTCCCTATGTATTGGTATGACGCTAACGAATGCAGTACAATGGGTTGTTTTGAATGCACAAAATATATTCAGAAATATCTTCCATTTCAAGTGTAATTTTATTGTCAATAAATCGTTTTACTAATTACGTTTACAAAGTTTTAAGAAATTCATACAAATGAGTTTGGGGACAATTTTTCCCGTGTTTAAATGTAAATATGTGCTAAGTTGTTGTGCATAAAATCAAAAGTCCAAATTAAAATTGAAACATTAGTATTATTGTACATGTGTAATGGTATTGTTTTTAACCCCCTGAGGCTTTTAACAAGGCTTGATAGACCTGATGTTGTCATTCCAACCACAGTTACTCAGACGACTGTGACACGGGGTTCCAGGAGCAAGAATTATTGAGCGTCCTCTACAATCGTTATACTCCCAAGCTCGGACACAATAGTCATGTGTATCAATTGAAGAAATCCAGTCACTCATGTAACCGTGGAAGTTATAGCATACCCCTTGCTCCATCGCAAACGTGAGGCGTCTCCCACTGAATTCTTTGTGCTCATAGACGGTAATTTGAGTGATTGCATGGGCTGAATTTGGCAAAATCGACACAAAAATTGCCATGAAAATCCCAGCAGCAACCAATGCTCTATGACCCATTATCATGTGATAAATGTAATTACGGTAGTCCAAACTGTGAAATCAAAAATAGAATACAATTCATTGTTATTTAGAAAAAAATTAAAAACGTGAATTGCAAAATTTTTTTTCATTTTTTTAAAAACATGTACTAATGCTTTGCTTTTCCTTTGGACTATTTAAAACTATTATAAATTGCCAGACTTACTGTTCAAAAATAGGCTCCTAACTAAATATTTAGGAAAGGAAAGAAAAATAGGAAAAAAAAAATTAGAAACTGTAATTATTCAATGAATCAATTATTGTTAATCGTTGTACACTAATGTGAAGCTCAGAACACTAATACACTTCATTAAGTGTATGTATAGCCTTTATATACCCTAAATATTACAAAACATCCTGTTTTTTGAGGTAATAACAAACATGTTTTTATATTTCAATACAACCGCATTTTAAAGGCTTAATTTTATTTTTAGTCTAAACTTGTCAACGAAAATCATATTACAAATTACTCGGTTGGGTGTAATACTTATTACAATAACAGTTGCTATGAACTGTAATTAAGGTTTTTTGTTTTTCTTTCTGAAAAACAGGACAAGCACACAAGGATGAAAAACCACAAAATCGATCGTGTGTGAAGAACAAAAATTACTTATATTCATTTCCAGCTAAAAACAATATCCATTATTTACTTAACAAATGTTGAAATATGTCGTTAAGGCATTTAAGCAGGATATTTTACACTTTAAACAAACAGGTAATTATAGCATTTTACACTTTTCAAAACCATGTAACTAGAATATTTCCCATCTTTGTAAAATAGAGAAACAAATATTTCCAAATTTTTAAAAACATTTAAATAGAACATTTAACATTTGTCAAAAACATGTAATTAGAAAACTTTGCTCCTTTTCAAAAACATAAAATTAAAACATTTCACACTTTTTAAAAACTCCCTATTACATTTGACGCATGTTTCTTAATTTGTTTTTATGACCTAGCTCATTTTGATTCTAGCTAAAATTTAATATGGGTCAGTTTAGTTCTTGACACACGATATGTTTAAATTCGTTCATGTTTAACGTTAAGAAAATATTTTAAAAGTCAAACCTGGTAATATTTCGAATATATTCTTGAAGTTTATTAGAATTACATTAGTATTTAATGAATTTAGTGTTTTTCCAACATCCTGTTGTTGTAAGGAAAGGAAAAAAAAACATTTTATTTTACAGGAACAACATTCTTTACGCTATAATTACAATTTTAATACTAGACCAAAAAAGGTCTAAAATTTTCTATACATTTAACAGTTTCCTGCTAGGCCAATTTCAACAAAAAATAATTAGATTAATTAACCACTTTCCCTAAGAAATATCACGCTATTTTTAAATACAGAAGAAAAACTTGTTTTGACATCGGACTCGGAGCAACCGCTTCTTTTAACGTTAACATATATTCGTATGCCAAACTTGTCAATACTTTTAGTAGACACAATTACGCAGGGCATCATACAATAACAATTTAATTTCCCTAACGAACATCCTGCTATGAAGGACACATGTATGCATACATAAATATAAATATTTCACTTTGAAACGACTACTACGCGCAGCAGTACTTATATCATACATTTCTGAGAACAACATTTTCATGCTCTATAATTACTTACCATTCTCTAGGATCCACCTACCCATCTGTCAACCTATTAACATCAGCTTGATAGTTACAGGTTCAGCCTAATTGATGTCAACTCGATGTTCAACCTGTCACCATTTATTCATTTTTCGTTAGTTCTGTAAAATTTCTCTTGATGGACTTATCCCGTTTTGCCAAAAAACTGTTCATATCTACAATGTAATTTTAAGTTCAAAATGTAATATTTACCCTATTAAAGCGCAAACAGTTCTATTTACATACACTTTTGAAAAGTGCAACTAGTTTCCTTTACAAGTCTTATAGAAAAGTACTAAATGTACTATTTATACTTAATTATACTTAAAATTGTAAAATTTTCAAATTACATGTTTTAAAAAAAGTGAAAATGTTTTAAACTACATACTTGTTAAAAACAAAAAATTAAAAACTGTGCAAAATGTGCAATTTACATGTTTTTAAAACTGTGTTAAATGTGCAATTTACATGTTTTTAAAACTGTGCAAAATGTGCAATTTACATGTTTTAAAGAAGTGCAAAATTTGCAAATTACATGTTTTAAACAATTGTAAAATATTTTGATTGCATAGTTTTTAAACGTGCGATAAAATTTTTCTTTCATGTTTTGACAGCATATTTTGTTATTTTTGTAAATCGTGGATATTGTATTTGGTTACAAATGGATTTAAGTCACTTTGGTTCTTCACATAGGATATAGTTAAATGGCATTTAAATTATAACCAAATTTAGTTTATATCTTAAAATGCATGTGGGTACACGTTCTTTGTTTTTTTTAATTAATTGCTTATAACATTTTGCATTGGTAAAAACCTTATACATAGAACGTTAAAAAATTGTTTTTAAATATGTAAGCAGATCATTTTGTACTACTTAAAAACTTGTTAATAGAAACTTTTTGCTCTCCTAAAGAACATCTAAAATATAGAACATTCTACAGTTTTTAAAAATATGTGAACACAATATTGTGCATTTTTTTAAAAACCTTAATTATGTGTTAGGAAAATGTGAAAAAAATAATTATGATCTATAAACAAGCGCAGTTCTACAGATTTTCAATTCAACTAGTATATAAATACTATTAATTTTAATATGCTTTCATTTAATTGAGCCCAACGTTAATTCAAAATGCATATCGTCAGTGAAGAACCAAAATGACCCATATCCAATTTAAACTAGAATCAAAATGAGCTATGTCATAACAACAAAATGAAAAACATGCGTAAAATGTCAATTAGGAGTTTTTGAAAGAGGTAAAATGTTTGAATTGCATGTTTTTGAAAAGTGCAATATGTTCTATTTACATAGTTTTGAAAAGTGCAAAATGTTCTAATTCCATGTTTTCGAAAAGGTGCAAAATGTTCTAATTCCATGTTTTCGAAAAGTGCAAAATGTTCTAATTCCATGTTTTCGAAAAGGTGCTCAATGTTCTAATTCCATGTTTTCGAAAAGTGCAAAATTTTCTATTTACATAGTTTTGAAAAGTGCTCAATGTTCTATTTGAATGCTCTTAAGACATATTCGAATATTTTTGTAGATAGCTGATATTGTTTTTACCTAAAAATGGATTTGGGTCATTTTGGTTCTTCACTGACGATACTTATACTTATTAGGACGAAAATGTCATTCTGGCTAGTGTAATTTAATTAAAAATGTTATTAGAAAGTAAAAAACAAAATTGTATGAGCGAAACAGGCCTTGTAAAAAATTCCCGGCAACATTCCCGGCAACATTCCCTGCAATATTTTTGCGATCATTTAATTTCCAAAATTATGTAGAATAGCGCTATTTTAAATCATGCTTTGATATTGTAATTATTCTTTACAGTTCAAAACAGTATCGGGTAAGTTTATTGCTTGAAGTTTAGTGGAACAAAAAAAAAACACTTGAGTTCAAGTTTAGATGGCACTGGATTGCAAACCCCCAATTAGGTCTCCAAATTAATTAGTGAAAAAATAACAGTTTAAATTAGTATTTAATTAAAAGCCTAAGTACAAGATAATAAAACCAATTTCTGATTATTACGCAATTGGAAATCCCTGTTTTTTGAACTAACTCAAATAAACACTTGACAACTTGACAACTATGATACTTTTATATGTTAACAAAGTGGTGCCGCGCAATACGTAAAATCTATGTAAACATAATACTATTGCAACAATTTGCAATTGGGACAATGTGCCTGTAAAGAACCAAAATGACCTATTTTAAATTTATATAGTAGAATTAAAACAAACTATGTCAACAAACAAAAGACAGTAAATAGGATAAATAGTTAAAATGCTAATCCCGGGTTTCTAAAATGACTTACATGTTAGTTGTTCTATTTTGTTTTTTAAAATTGCAAAATATTCTATTTATGAGTTTTTTAAATATCTAAAGTGTCCTATTAACAAGTGTTTTTAAAAGTGCAAAATATTATGTTACCATGTTTTTTGAAAGGGGAAAATATTCTATCTGGGTGTTTTTCAAGTGCGGGATATGTCCTAATAAAATGTGTTTTTTTAGTGCATAATATTCTATTACCATATTTTTTGAAAGTGGAAAATATTCTATCTGGGTGTTTTTCAAGTACGGAATATGCCCTAATAAAATGTGTTTTTTTTAGTGCAAAATATTCTATAACTATGTTTTTTGAAAGTTTAAAATATTCTATCTAGGTGTTTTTCAAGTGCGGGATATGTCCTAATAAAATGTTTGTTTTTTTAAGTGCAAAATATTATATTTACGTTTTTAAAAGGTGCAAAATATTCTATTTGGATGTTTTTTAAATGTTCAAGATGTCCTATTGACATTTTTTTCAATAGTGCGGAATATTATATTAACGTGTTTTCTAGAAAGTCAAAATGTTTCATATTTGTATTTTTTTGAAAGTGTGAAATGTCCTATTTACATTTTTTTTAAATAAAAAAAATGTTCTTTCTACATGTTTTTTCTAAATGCTAAAAATGTTGTAATTATTTACATATTTTTATTACTATGTAATTTTAACATTTTCTGTAGAAAGTGCATTTTCGTTTTTCAAACACGATTTCTTTCTTTAAGGGGGCCATATGAAGCAATTAAATGTTTGAAATTGGCCGACAAACGTTCACATTTTACAAGCTGCACTTAAAAATGGACTTTTTCCTAGTGGTTCAAGTTTGGGGGAAAGTCTTAAACAAATAAAATTGTTTTATTTACGCCGTATGCAGTACAAATTCAAATTTTAAACTTAGTCATCAATCACCTTTAACACCTGGAGATAAAATTAATCGAACACTCTACAGTTTAATAAATTACTGACTTGCAATTGCATTTTTTAATCGTTTAATTAATTCTAAGAACAATTTTTCACTTTGTCGGTGTGACGCTTGAATGCACTAGGCAAACAGTATAAAACGAACGAACTGGTAAGGGGTCGTCCATAAATGATATCATCGAAATATCGCCATTTCTAGGACCCTATGACTCCCCTGTAATTAGCTTAACCACGGCGTAAATGGCAATCTTTAACATGGGATGTCATCAATATCCAAGTAGACATATTGTCATTACTCATGATATCATTTATGGACGACCCCTAAATTAATTATTAAAAGTGACACGAACTTTGCTGAGGGAAAAAAATAATTGTAAAATTGCAACACAAAATTTGAATTCTTAAACTTGTAGTTCAGTATTATTTGTGATTTTTTTTTAAGTTGGTTTTTAAATTCAAAAAATTTGAAAAATGAAATTTTTAATTTTCACCGTAGCCGCCGCAGTGACTCTGTTGTCCTTGACATCAGCTGCTGTACTCCTGACCCCAGTCCAGGTTTTAGGCAATCTTGCTGCTCTACGTTCCGATGGTAAAATACAATTACACTAACATTTAATTATTTGCAACCTAATTATATGCCGTAAATTTTCCAACATAACTCATCTTAATTCAAATTTTCCCGCACCAAAATTTATGACATTTTAATTATTCTAATAATTTTTGTGTGTTTTAAAAAACCATCTCCTCACAGTGAAGACACTGCAGACTATGATACATACTATGAGCTCTATAAAATTGGGATTGTATCTACGTTTGTCACCTTGGCGGCTTTTGACGAAGTTGTGAACTTGGTTAATTCTACAAAAAGATTGAACGAAAGTGTGGTCCAAAAAATTAAATGGGAAGGTTAAGATGTGAACAGTGATGTATTCATTATGGTTGCTTAGTACGATTTAAGTCAAGAGGCCAGTGATCCCATGCCACTGGTGGCTGTAAGATTCCATTTTATGATTGCCACTGCAACGGAGCAAATTAGAAAAGCGCAAGGAAACGTTGTGCGAATTTTGAAAGGGGAGGAGAACCTTGGATTGTTGCTAGCGTTTGAGGCCATATTCACAGCTGACAACTTAGCAGGGGCCGCGGCTTGGGCCCCCACAATGGCGTACTTGCAGACATTTTTACCAAGTCAGTGATATACGCAAGGAAAAAACTTTAAGTTGAATAGGTGAAATTGCTTTATTAAAATGTTTTTGAAAGGTAAAAAATGTTCTATATAAATGTTTGTGACAAGTACAAAATGTTAATCAATATTATTAGAGAAATAAATTTGCCACGGAATTCGAATAAGTAGAGCGCAAGAGTTGTACTTATTTGTGTCAACTGTTTTATTTTAAATGTTTTTAAGTTTATAATTTTTTTGTCTGACTGAAAACGATAATTAACTTTCAACTTTGTTTTGAAAAAAAAGGAGCAATAAAATTCAAAAGTATTGTCGCTGCAAGACCCTATAGTGCATAGATGGGCAAAAACTCCCCCCTCACCCTCACCTCATGAGGGATGCCTATGAAGTAGTATGCACTCACCCTCACG
>JAQFZE010005221.1:0-10490 GCA_034695245.1 Dicyrtomina saundersi | reverse complement strand
TTCAAAAACATGGAATTAGAACATTTTGCACCTTTTCAAAAAACATGGAATTAGAACATTTTGCACCTTTTCAAAAACATGGAACTAGGACATTTTGCACCTTTTCGAAAGCATCTAAATAGGACATTTTACGCTTTTCAAAAACTCCCAATTAACATAATATGCATGTTTCTCATTTTGCTTTTATGACATAGCTCATTTTGATTCAAGCTTAAATTGGATACGGGTCATTTTGGTTCTTCACACACAATATGCAACAACTACTAATGCAACGTCTGTGATGCGACAAAGTAATAATGAACATATAGTACATACATGTTATTATGTATAGGGATTTGGATGTGGGACTCAATTCAAGGTTAGAACACTTTCACATTCTCACTCTGCGGTCAAATATGGTCATATGTGGAGACATAGCGGACAGGGATTTTTCATAGACAAGAATTAAAAGAGGAGAGCTCACACAACACAGAGGATCAAGGGAGCCATGCCATGCAAAGAGTGCGAGAACGAGTCAAGATTCTCAATAATAAGACTGAGACTGCCATCAAGCAGTCAAACGGAGACCATGTTATAATATGTGAATGCAAATCATTTAATCTTATATGGGAGCGTTCCCCGCATGCACACAGCTGCATCTCTCTCTCTCTCTCTCTCTCTATATAGATTGAGATTCTAGATTTTGTATATATTTATTATTGTGTATTGTGTAGAATGTAGAATGTAAAGGTTGAGTAGGTATATCAAGTCAAACTGACGTTCGCGATCTGTGTGTATTGGTCAAAAAATTACGTGTGCACAGAGTTCGCGTATGGTGGTGTGCTTTCCTGCCTGCCTGACTGCCTGCCTGCCTCCCAATTCCCAATCTGAAACTTGAAAGAATTAAAGGAAAGACAAGACGGACAAACAGGGTCAGTAGTTGAATGGCAGGCATCCTCTTGCAGGTCTTCTTTTGAGATTCTATTGAGTCTTCACTTCACAGTCACAGCCAGAGCATATCAACCAAACACTTATCTTTTTTATTTCCTCATTAAACACAAAAGACATTTACTTGAACATAATTATTATATCAACAAAACATTTTACACACTTTGCACTTTTCACTTTTTACAGTTTTTTTTAACACCTCGTTCTGCGCTACCAGTACCAGAACCAAGAACCAGCATAATAGTACTCTAATGAATACTACACGTTTACCCAGGGACGCCTCTTTTCCACTTCATTAGTGAAATTCCAATCACTGCTCACTACTATATAATCGCCATTGTAATTTGTACTTCTACGAGTGCTCCATGTTATTACTTAACAATTTTTAAATTACACAACACTTACAAGCATCAATACTCAAGATCTCAATAGCGTCAATCAAACTTTGTCAAACGTCAAGTCTAAAGTTATTGAGAATTTATTTGTCAAGTTCTTTTTTTATTATCCCTCTCTCTCTCTCCCTTCTTTTCTTCTGCGTGATCTTGCCTCGTCAATTGTCAAATTGCCAAATTGTTAATGTCACACCTGAGCGCTGTGTAAGTGCCCCCAGGTTATATGACTAATCGTTCATGTTGACAGAATAACTGACCAGTCCCCACACAGATATCTGTATAGTTCAGGTTTAGTTTAGGTTCAGACTAGGACTGTTACTTTTGTACAGGGAAATTACTCGAGCGGAGAGAGTGAAGAGGAACATCGATAAAATCAAATAATCTTTAAGCCCTGGTGAAATATATCTATATGTAATGTCTGCCTGACATTGAGAACAGAAACTTGAGTTGGAATAATTTATTGGTTACACGAGAGAGAGAGTCTCGCTTCAGCAGTGCTCACACTCCGCTCCATAGATTTACTATTGTTAGCTGTGTGTACGGGGCTGTCGAAAAGCGTTTTGACCTTTCATGGGAAGCGGCAGAAGTGAGTTTAAGTGAGTTTTGAATTGGGAACCTAGGAGAACCGAGAACCGGTGAGTACCGCTACCGACATCAAAACCGACACTGATACCAAAACCGATACCGATACCGATACCGATACCGGTACCGGTACCGATACCGAAAGAGATTAAATACAGGTCTCAGTTCTGTAGTTGATCGTTCTCGCAACTACCCAGGGCCAGGGCCAGGGCAGAGTTACACCCTTTTGCATCCATTCTCTATACCGCACCGTTTGACGGGAGCAGAGCGAGAGAATGTCTTCACCAGACATTGAGCGCCTGAACCAAATGTTCAAGAATGTCAAAGTGGCACCCAGCAGCCGGCGGGGAAGTGACGCTGGAGTAGCAAAAACTTTTCATTTGGTGCCCGGGATGAATGTGACCGTAACGACGACGACAACGACGTCCGGGAGAGAGTCACCGAGTCGTAATTGTCAAATGCATTTCCATGCTCCGCCGGGAGCTTCTCAAGAGAGACGAGGATCCAGTCCAAATATTGTCTGGAGAAAAACATCACACTCCTCATTCATTCCAGCCGGTGTTGACCTTTCCAGACGGGGCTCCACACCCGGTGACGTTCATCTCTTCCCCAGCAGCTCGAGACGAGACTCGATCAGCGGTCGGAAGTTCTCCACGGACTCCATTGAAATGAATGAGCCCATGGGCTCCAGTGCGTCAGGGACCAAATCATGGAACAATAGTGTGGGCAACATTATTGAAGAAGAGGTAAATCCAATGCTTTTTCAAAACATATTTAATTTCATCTTTTTTTTTTACTATTGACTTGATATGTGTAATTAGTACATTTAATGCATTTCAAACGCGCGTAATTCCTTCAAAAAACGTAGACTTTTTTACTCGTAAATTTGGAAATAAAACGTTTTTTTCAAGCTACTCTTTGTATTTACTAAAAATCACAGGGGAATTTCATTGTAAAATTCAAAATTTACTTTCTTCTGTTCTGTAGCATCAAGTTCAATTTTTGTTTCGTATTTTAATTTTATGTGACTACATGCAACACCTGCTACAAAAAGCTTCAACTAAAAACCCAATTCTAAACTCACCTATCCTCCTTGTAAATAATTATATTGGAACTTTTACAAATAAGGAAAACCAGGCGGATTTGTAGACTTTTGGTTCACTAAAGTGTAACTAAATATGCGGAAAATACATACACTCAAGCGTAGTAGTACATACCAGTACAGGAGTCGTCGTAGATTCTTGTGGCTTATTGCTTTACGTTTAGTTACTTGCAATAATTAGGAACGGGGACACAAAAAGAGCGTCACTATTTAACTGTTGTCATACAAAATTCAACGTATCTGTACTTTAATTCTGCAGATAGACAAGTTGCAGAGCTGGCAACTTTTCATTTTCAATATCTGTAATTATACGCTGTAAAGAATTCATATACAGCACAAGTATCTACCTACTTTAATTGTCTATTTCGACTTGCGCCTACGAATTACGAACTAAAACTGGGATTACAAACTACTGATATATACGACAATAAAGCTGCAGCACCATTCAATTTCGATTTGGATTCTCCACGGATCAAAGACTCTGTAGGTAAATAGGCTATTAAAAGTAAACCGAAAATGAGTAAAGCGTCACTTTCAGCCCTTTTTTTTCTCTCACTCCACTGAATCTCAAAATACAGAGAGAGAGAGAGAGCACTTTGACATTAAACCATGCATTTTTCCTCACTTTTACTCTCCAGACTTTGATACCTGTACGTACGCCAACTGCCAACCTAAAAGGTAAGGAAATCTCCGTCCCCTTGTTAACTCAGTCAGTCAATGCTGTGTACAGAATGCCGAGTTCAAAATGCCGAGTCAGGTGTGATTACAATTTCAATGACAAGCTTTACAGTCTTACACACATTCAAGATTCAACAGTATATGTAGGTAGTAGTAGAGGCAAATCTTGTTGTGTGCTTCTATTTCGACGTAGGCCTTTTGTCATATTATAGGAAAAGGCAACGGTATAGATTCCCATTCAGATCTAGTATTAAGTTCTATCTGTTTCAGTTTCTGTTTTGTATCTGTGTGTGTGTGGCTCAATTGGGAGCGACACGGAGAAGGCAGGCAGAGGGTAAAGAATGTTTCATCAGGGCCGGACGAAGACAATGTTTTTAGGCAGCAATATGTTTCCGTACAAAAACCACCATTTTGATTTCATTGATGGTTTTCTTTAGTAAAACAAAATTGTTGTATTTATCATGTTTTTAGAAAAGTGCAAAATGTTCTTTTTACTTGATTCAGAAAAGTGGAAAACGTTCTATTTACATGTGTTGAGAAAAGTGGAAAATGTTTTATTTCCATGTTTTTGAAATGTACGAGAATTGTTATTTGCATGTTTTTGAAAAGTGCAAAATGTTTTATTTGCATGTTTTTGAAAATTCAAAATGTTTTTTTTTTTTTTTTACATATTTTTGAAAACTGCAAAATGTTCCATTTACATGTTTTTTGAAAATTCAAGCAGCGGGGGCTGCCTCCACTGGCCGCATTATCCGGCCCTATGTTTCATATACGTGTATAGATAGAAAATATTGGCACACATACAGCCCATTATTTTCCCCTGCACTGCATTGTTTTTCTACGAGTCCAAATCCAAATCCAAACAAATGAAATGAGGCATGCATGTTTTGTATATTGTGTGTCGTATGTAGACTCAAACTCGAACTCGAGATTGCCGATAGATAAGAATTAGCCTTTACAGTTAGATTACTTTACATTGTAAAAGGTTGGGAAGTTTGGATTTGGATTTGGAAATACCTGTGTGTGCCCGTGTGCCTCTCTATCTGTGCTCACTCACTCACTCACTCACTTACTTACCTTACCTTCATTTGGCATTCGTAAATTAATTCCTACATTCAGTCATATGACATGCCAAGAATTGGTCTGCTGATAGCTCTGAGAGATAGATCTCCTAAGCAATCTGTCCTCAGAACAAACATTAGATCGTCCACTGTACATAGCACTCTGTGCATGTCTTCGCTTGAGGTCTTATAGAGCCGAAGCTCGGATTACAAGAAAATAAACAGCATAAGATGAAGGAGGCATGTGCTCACAAAGTGTAAAGATTCGTGTCATTCGTATATATGACCATGAGGAACATGTTCTCGACGACAGATGTTGTCGAGCATGGTGCCTGTGAATAAAAGGCCAGAGTCATCAGTTGGTTGTTCTTCTGAGTCGAGGATATGTTTCCTCCGTCCGCCTCGATTCAATCTCTACGAATCTACGATACATGTCTCTGTGTAGGTTGATAGGGAAAAATCCAAATTCAAATCCAAATTCTTAATTCCATATCCCAAATAGAAAAACCAATCATGCAAAACACATAAGGAAGCGAGTGGAAATATGATTTTTATGTGTGTGTTGTTGTGAGTGTGTGTGTGTGGGTCCCATATAAAGATTTTTTCCCTTACAAAGACGGGTCAGGTCATATTTCCATTTACATTTTCCCACATTTTTTTCCCGTCAACAAATACAACATACCTACGTCTGTTTGTCATAAAATGTACCTTAAAGGATCTACATACGAAGGTATGCGAAGCAGTGGTTGATTTAAACTCATGAGTTTTCAGAGCCTTTTAAGTTTTCCAAAAAAAATGGATGGTTCTTCTGTTGGATGTTGGATCTCGGTCCCCCCGTAGTATGGAGTATAGATGAATACTAAAGTGGGCAAAATATTTCTTTTTTATTTTCCATTTTTTAAAATTTGTATTCAAGCAACGAAGTCAGACAACCTTTAAAAATGGAAATTTAAATCCCTATATTTTTTTTAATTTGAGTAGCGCAATAGGCACTAGGCACTAATGCAAATATTAATAGATATGTTATTAGTACGTATAGAAGTGGTTCATAGTACAGAAAAAAATGTGAGTTTGTAAGTTAGAAATTTTATCCTTGTGTACTCTGTCACTGGGACTTTGGATGAGCTTGTATGTCAAATGATTCTGGGGTTGGCACTGGCAATGGTCTGGTGGTGTAAATAAAAGACTGCCTCTCTGCTTTTCCTTTGATTTTACATTTGAATCTTGCTCTTGTTTCAGTTTCATCCTGCCTCTCTTAAGTAGTAACATGATTTCATTGATGCGGAACGAACTGACTGAATGCTTCATTAGTTTTATATTAACTACGTATAGGTAAGTAGGTAGGTACATGGAAGGTAAATGGGTAGGTGATATTATATGTGTAGGAAATACATATATCTATACAACTTGATCTGCACACGGTACTGGAAATCCAAAATTCACAATCCAAATCCAAATCTGACATCCATGGCTGCATTTGTTAATTATCGAAATGGCATAGTGCATTTTAGTAGATTGACAAAACTATCCTCTGATAGCTTATTTTCTCAAGTCGTCTCATTCATTCAAGATTTAAAGTAAGATATCGTCTGTGAAGAACCAAAATGACCCATATCCAATTTAAGCTAGAATCAAAATGAGCTATGTCATAAAAGCAAAATGAGAAACATGCGTAAAATCTTAATAACGAGTTTTTGAATACTGTAAAATGTTTTATTTACATGTTTTTGAAAAGTGTCAAATGTTCTATTTACATGTTTTTCAAAAGTGTGAAATTTTCTATTAACATGTTTTTCAAAAGTGCCAAATGCTCTATTTGCATATTTTTTAAAAGTGCAAAATCTTCTATTTAAATGTTTTCAAGACATATTTCAATATTTTTGTAGATAGTGAATATTGTTTTTAGCTAAAAATGCATATGGGTCATTTTGATTCTTCACAGACGATATCCCACAACATTATAGTATAAATCTTGTTCGATGCGCGAGCATCCTTCTCATTGGTCCAGGAGCGAATGCAAATGTAAATTTTTGCAAAAATTATGTACCTATACCTATTGGTATAGTGTATTTTAAAGGAAGTCTATATTAAAGTCTTTTCATATACCATACAAATTGTATGCACCGCCTCTAGCATTCCATATAGTTATATGGTTATAAGGTTATAAGGGAGAGTTGAAAAATAGAAAACACATCGAAATAATTTTTCTTCCACATTAATATTTTTTGCCCCACTCAGTCAGTACTCACTCAGGTTTAAAAAAAAACTAAATTACCTAATCATTTTGACTGACGACTGACAACCGAATTGACAAGGTTAATTTTCTCAAAAAGCTTTGATCATATTTTAATTGTTTTGTTCTTTTCCCTATTTATAGTATATAGCGTGTGCATACAGAGGACAGGACCACTCTAAGATATGAGATATGAATACGAATACGAATAAGAGTTCAGCATAATTATTATCAGCATTTCAATTTGGAGATTAGTACAACTCCATAGGTATATGTATGTGGTACGGGTACGGGTATACCATATGGTATATGCTCTGTTACTTACGATTACAGTAGAGACACGTACTCGTAAAAGGATAAAAGAACTTTACTTTCCAAGGTGTGAGATCCAAATGTGGTGTTGGGATCGCCGAAACAAATGATTTTAAATCCTTTCAACAAAAATCTGTAGCCTATATTGGGCTTGTGTTAAATAGTTTTCGAAGTTAAATGCAGCGAGCATAAAAGTTCAAGTTTACAAATACGGTCAAAGCCTTTTCATCCATCATGCATGTGTTGTGTAGTAGTAGTATACCTATTTAAACTTCCATATACCCACCTGTACATGCACTTACTTAATGAGCAGGCTATGGATATACGTGTGCACAGAAGAAATAAAAAAAAAAGGACAGAGGGGGAAAACACTGCGAGAGCATTAAAATAAAAGCATTTCAAATTCAAATGACTTTGATGATGATCATTTCAATCAATTAATTGGTCATTCTCATTATGTATAGCTATATAGATTCTTAGATTAGCAAGATTAGTAGGAGATAACGGGAACTCCGGGAGAACAAAAAAAATCCTACACCCTATATGTACCTACTATTTAGAATTTTAGAGTGCCATGAATAGAAAGGCGTGTGTGTGTAGGATATCAGTGTGTATGAGAATACAAAAAAATATAAGGAATTCCTATTCCGATTTCAATTCCAATTCTTATACCATAACTATAGGTACTACAGTATTTGTACTATTGGGATTGTATTCCCTTTTAATTAGTGTGTGTACCTGATTGCATTGGAATTTATGTTGTAAAACTGTTGATATGTTCCTCTTGACGCTCACACGTCGTTGTCGTTGTCGTTCCCTTTGAGAAACTTGAGGAGTTAAAATCTGAGAGTGATACTTGAGGAGGATACGACACGACGACGATGAGGCTATTGAATTTCCATTCTAAATTCCAAGATTCCCTTCCTATAATATTAGACAGCGAGTCTTTGATGTTTCCTATGTTTTTTTATTGCCTTCCACGGCTTTTTATTTTCAATAAATTAGCTTGCCCCTATACCTATGGTCTATACCCTTACTATATACTCGCACTGTCACTATGATACTATATGGTATATCAAAATATACGCTGGTCAATTAACATTTTTATTTTCATTTTTTTATTCATATCCGGACAGTATAGGTACAGAGTTAGTGAATTTAATACTCGTATGGTATATAGTATGGATTATATATACGAAATTAAAGGTTCTCACAAATCCTATTTGTTTTGATAATAAACTATAATTTTGACTCGAACAGGTGAATGTATTGGTCTATTGGTTTTGGCTGGTGGTAATTTCTATACTAGTGAATGAGTGTATGTCTAACGATAAGAGGAGAGTCCCTAAGGCAAGAATATAAAAACGCATTGCATTCCAACAGTTCTTATGCATGCAATTTCATCTCGAAAATCTCGAGGGAAAAGTTTAGTTTTGGGCTCACCTTTTTTTAGATTGTATATATAGTGATATTATTATTAGTATGGGCTATATAGCATGAGCTTGGGCTTGAGCGTTATAGTGCTCAGCTATACGAGACTAGGGATAGAGAGAGAGAGAGGATCAGAATGGGAAGTTGGGATTGGAATTGAGTAAAGGAGTAAAGGCTCATAGCGGAACTTTCAGTCACCAAACATCAACGCTACGAGATCAGTTAAAGACGAGATTTCTTTGGGTTAGGAGTAGGAGTGGAGATTGTGTCGAGGCGAGTGTCGCATGCCAATACAGAAAACAGAAGCATATCTTTAATACTTTTAGGATAGGACAAGAGAACCAACCAAACAGTCCTCATCATGATAATACTAACTTTCATTATCAAAACTTGGGTGCATACCATTTACATTGAGGCTTATTTGCAATCATAAAATATATCTAAAGATTAAATTGTGATACTAAATTAAATTTATTTTCACACCCACCAAGGGACGACGCCAGTCAGAGCCAGAGCCAGAGAATGCCTTCAATAACTAATATTTAATTTAATTAATAATCATAATATAAATTACTTATCTTAAATGGCCTGGCTTAAATGCTTGTACCAAAATTGTAAAAATTTAAAGTGACTAAAGTTTACCTACCTACGTGTTTTACTGAAAATTTACATTAATAGAAGTGTTTTAATTTAAAAGTTTGTCCTTCGCTATACTCTATATATATATGCTACCGTTCACAGTGACAGTTGACGACAGTTGACGACAGTAGGTGAAAATCAAAAACCAGCATTTAAAAAATTTCCCTTTTTTAAAAAATTGGCAAGAAAATGTTGACAAGGAAGCACACAATTGGTTTGAGCCATGGTGGGAATGGTAATGGCATGGGGATGGGGATGGGGATGGGGATGGGGATTGCCGGGATGAGTAATATTGTGAATGTGAACAATCGGAGACAGAAAGTGCCGGCGACGGTCGTGTGGTCCGGACTCGGTCCACCCGCCCTCCTCGTGACCAACGGCCGGAAATTAGTGAATCCAGTGAATGCCCTGAGTGCTCTGAACATGCGATCCGGCCCGCCGCCACCCCCACCCATCCCGCTCCCACCCCTCGGCATCAACTGTCCACCGATGGGGAGTCATAAAAATAATTTAATGGGTTCGAAAAATAATATTCAGCAGCAGCAGTGCAGTACTTGCTGCTACTGCTGCTGTGACTCGGAGAGAGCCTCCACGGCCTCACACAGTCAGACGACGAGTAATAGTAGTAGTAGTAAGGAACATCACGGGAATCATAACAACAACAATAATAATAATAACAACCAGACTAGTAAAGGACATCATCAGTCGCGGAACAAAACATGGCGACGGAGATCTCGCTCCAAAGAGAAAACCGGTTGGAAATATTCTGTGGACGTTCGCAAACTTATTCATCCAAACATTGTATGTTGTATATCGTGAGTGAAGAAGCAAAATGACCTATATATAATTTAAGCTAGAATCAAAATGAGCTATGTCATGTCATAAAAACAAAATTAGAAACATGCGTAAAATAATTAATTAAGAGTTTTTGAAATGTGTAAAATGTTCTATTTACATGTTTTTTGAAATGTGCAAAATGTTCTATTTACATGTTTTGAAATGTGTAAAATGTTTTATTTACATGCTTTTTGAAATGTGTAAAATGTTCTATTTAATTGCTTTCAAGACGTGTTTCAATATTTTTGTAGATAGTGGATATTGTTTTTAGCTACAAATGGATATGGGTCATTTTG
>JAQFZE010005220.1:0-10492 GCA_034695245.1 Dicyrtomina saundersi | reverse complement strand
ACACTTTTTAAAAACATGTAAATAGAACATTTTACACTTTTTTAAAACATGTAAATAGAACATTTTACACTTTTTTAGAACATGTAAATAGACCATTTTACACTTTTTTAGAACATGTAATTAGAACATTTTACACTTTTTTAAAACATGTAAATAGACAATTTTACGTTTTTCAAAAACTCCTAATTAATACTTTTTATTAACATTTTACGCATGTTTCTCATTTTTATGACATAAGCTCATTTTGATTCTAGCTTAAATTCGATATGGGTCATTTTGGTTCTTCACAGACGATATGTTGAGAGCAACTACTGCGTGTACTAGAAAAATTTAAGATTAAGAATTGAACCATGAATAATATTGTCGAAAACGTTTTTCTTTTCTAGAATCAGCTACCAATTTACCATAGCACATTTAGCTTAAACAAGCATGCAGTGGAATCTCTTTGTAAGACTGACCGGCAGTCCAGTAAAGATACAAAAGATATTAAAACAGTAGCATGGGTCATCATTTTTGGAGATGGCCTTCATAATTTCATTGATGGCGTTTCCATTGGAGCGGCATTCGTAACGAGTTTTTCAACTGGGGCTGTAATTTGTTTAGCAATTTTCTGTGAAGAATTTCCGCACGAATTAGGTAATGGCATTTTTCGCAGGATTTTGAAAATATTATATTATTATCATCGGCAGAGATATGACTAGGTAATACAGAGTGGTAGTATGGTAATCCTGTTTACATAACTGTGTTGTTTTTTGCTTTTCTGTAACTCCCCATTCTAAAATTACAGTATCATTTTATAAATTATTAACCCTTAACTTCACTTTTAATTCATAGGTGATTTCGCAATTTTAATTAACTCTGGGCTATCCGTGAAGAAGGCACTACTGTTCAACTTTATGTCAGCAATGACCTGTTACTTAGGCTTGATACTAGGGATTATGTTAGGAGGAGGATTCGACTGGTCTTACTATATTTTTGCTGTCGCTGCTGGTATTTTCTTATATGTCGCCCTAGGAGATATGGTATGTTATCATGCATCCTCCTCTTGATTAAGATTAATTAAAGTTTTATTAATCCAGTTTTCGTCAGCTTCTCTCTCGAGAACAATTACAAACTATAACATGTGTCTCCTAACTAGCATCCTAACAGTAACTAGAAATGCCTTTCTGTAAATGAAGAGATAATTTAACCAGATATTTAAAATGGCTTAATAGGTTCCCGAGGTGACTGCAATAATTGAAGAAGTAAGTGATGTATCCCCAAGAAAAGCTTGGTTTGTCCTACTGGTTCACCATTTGGGGATCTTGGTTGGTATCTCAATACTCTTCATACTTGCCAAGTTCCTTCCAGAGTAAATACATATTATAACCAAAGAAGTAGATATTTAGTTTTAAATGCACAAAACGATGCTCACGTGTGCTTCTATGATTAGGTTTTTTTTTTAAATTGTTAATTAGAAGTTTATTGAAAATAAAAGTTGTTTATACACATCATAGTTCATAAACACATATTTAAGAAGACAGATCGCGACTCTTGTCTGTGCTGTTGCATTTCTAAGAAACTAAGAAATCTAATATGTAATTACTTATTACTAAACAAACTCGTACGTCAAACAAAATGACATTAAATGTGCCCTGGAACTGAAAGTAAACTAAATCGGCCACATGCGAACACTACATCATAACGTAAATATAATTTTCAAATCAGCATAACTAAATACTACTGTAATTTTAAATGGAGGAACTTTCGTCAAAAATATTAAATTAAGTCAATTGATGAGGCTGTTACGTAGCTTCAGTGCGTTACACTTGAGTGAATTCATACAACTAGATATGGAGAAAATTAGTTCATTTAAATTCAAAAACATTCAAAGGAGACAAATTACTTATACTCAAACCAATATGCATCGAATATTAGGGCCATAGAAAAAGAGAAAATACTTTTTAGTCTTTTGTACATTAAGTTACACAGTAGTAATACAATAATGAATATTATACTCTATAATGAACTCACAAAATTTGTTCATTCACGTTGCACCATTTTTTGTCCACTAGTCCATTCTAACAGAAACGATAGATTCCTTCGTCCTTTAGACTGTTCGCGGGTTTACTCCTTGAGGCTATTCTATTCAATGGCGCCTAAGATAACAAATACTATCAATATCAGCTTTCTAGATACATGCACGGTCCAGTAAGAAATCTGTCTTTTATTTAAATCGACACCACCAGCGGCTCACTGCTTGTCTCGTTCCTTGTCTCAGCGCAAACTGAATCATCATGGATAATATTACAAGAAGCACTGTCATTCCCTTTGATCTGAACTTGACCAGACATTTTCAAATCCGTACTGGAACTGGAAGAGGTAACTCGCAATTGGGAACAATTTGATTTCTGAGCTTTATCCGCGAAGGAAGTACAAGGATCTGAGTTGCGTGAAATTGAATTGTCGCTAATAAACTCATCCATGATGTTACCAACAGAAAATACAATTTGTGGTCCCAAAACCTGTTAAAACCCAAATTCAAATAGACGTCATAAAATATAACCGGCATATGAGCTGCAACTTTTAAATTTACATAACAAAACTTGCAAAGTATTCATTTAAATCACCTGGCTCTTATTAATACAACACGCCTTCAGACATTCAGCTTCTATCAGAGCTTTTAATCGAAGATAATCTTTGGACTCGGCTTTTTCCTTTAAGCAAGCGGACTCTTCAAACCTGTGTTCAAAAATACTTGTATTTTCCTCAGGAGAAAAATTTTCGCATAAGTCTGCGGCCTCCGAAAACTCCAAAAAACGTCTCCACGGACACCACCACCAATGATTATTGACCGGGTCGAATTCCTTGCACTTATTGGTGGTAGCTTTGGGAAGACTTGAAGCAGGCGCAATCAGATCCAGTATTTCTTCGTCAGCAGCAGGATGTTTGCAAACCCATAGAGGGACTTGACGCAGGCAGAGGTTACAGCTTATTCCATCATCAATTGTGGCGGTCAACATGGACCAACCGTTGAGAACAAGAAAGTGAATCATTTGACTCATCATTGACGGAGTAGCATCTTCACTGTCGTGCTTGGATTTATTTTTGGCAACATCCATACCAGTTAATTGCTTCATCCATTCTAAATCCAGATTTTCCTTTAAACAACAAATTTTAATGTAGCGTATCCCAATTATTCACCGGCAAAACTCTAGCCACAGTTTACGGTAACTGTCACTGCCTAACAAGGGATATCTGTAGAAGACAAATGTTAGATAACGAATCTACACTTACCATAACTTTTTCGTAATGGCTGCTTAAACATGGATACGACAACGACGCCATAAGAGAGCCTACACCATCTCGTACGAAATGAAACATATCGAAACTTTGAGGCAAGGAAAGTATAGTCACAGGAGAATAGTGAGTCTTCCATGGGCAAGAAGAAGCATGACAAGACTGTTCCACTCCTTTCCGTAGTTGTTGATTAAATTCATTGGCTAAATAATATAAACAATGTACATACCAATCAATTCGTACTATACTTCATATCACATATGTAATCTCAATGAATTATATTAAGACTTGAGGGAAACACTAACCACAATTGCCATAAATATGAACTGATAAGTAGATATGTGATTAATTACATGACATTCCATATACGCAATCCTTGGAGGTAGGAATGAATTTTTTGCATGTGACACATACAAGAGCGCTAACATCGTCGCAAAGTTGCCATCCATATCTAGCGCAATGAAAAGAAGCAATGCAATCAGGCTTCCTGGACCAGTGAAGAATATCGTAAGTCGACAGTCGGGTCATGAAATCCTGGGTACTTAGAGGAGTTTGTTGAGAGTCACGGTGCAGTTGTTCCATGGGTAGAAGTTTACGAGCATCATAGTCATCGTAAGAGATTGGCTCATCAGTGGAGTCTGCTGATTTTTCAATGGGTTGGATACATTCTTCGGGTAAAGCAGTGCCAACTTTGTTTAGTAGTATTCTATCAGACACCCCAGTTTGAAAAGCAGAAGCACTATTAACAGAACAACGAAATCATTTTCAGACTCAAAACTCAAGACTCAACGTTTCCAGAACAATAAATACACGCAAGTAATGGCACAGAAAGTTCAGATTTATTTGTGTACCTGGTTACAGCGTCTAAACTTTCCCGTACCGCTTTGAGAACGCGATCGTTTACAATTTCCCAGGGGGCCTTTCTCCGTCTTGATCGATTCATTTTGACTAAAATCAGTCAGATTCTCAATTACCTTTCAAATAATATCTTACTGCTACTTGGTCTAATATGAATCTGAGATTAACGACTCATAAGATAATTACAATTATTGTAATTGCCTATCCTCAATCTCAGATAGTATTGATAATAATAATAATAATCCAGGCGTAACAATAAATACAGTATCGACTATATTAACAAGTTTGAAGTTGTATATTGATATTGTAAATCCTGTAATTTCAGCAATGTCGAACAATCAATTTGATAAAAATTAACAAGGCTGTCGATGCTATCGAAACTAAAACCTACATTGAAGAAGTACTACAATAAACGATATTGTTACGATTATTGCTCTGAAGATTTTAAATGTTTAGATATTATATAAGCACAAAAGGAATAAATACAACGCAGTTATATTAACCAATATTAACTATCAACTATTACTGCATCTTACCACTTCACTTGATTGGTACTGATTTGATTGCTGATTGATGGGCTGATGTTAAATTGTCGTTTTTAACTATCAACTATCGTAAAATGTATTCTTGAGGGTAATAAATAGTAGCTAATTACTTCACGGTGATAGAGAACCCACCATATCAGCAAAACCAACAAAAGTTCGGATTCCGGAGATGAGGTTGAGGTGAAGACAGCACAGTCAACAGTAAAGTTCCATCTGAAAACTAATAAATAATAATAAAGTCCTTTGTTTCGTTTTATTTTTTCTCGCCTTCTTGCTGTACTGTTGCCCAGTAGTCAGGGGCCAGACACAATTGGCGCCACCCAAATTTACCAAATTTCTGGACCCACCCACCCACCTTGTCACCCTCTTAAGCATTGCGTAAATGGCTACTCGTAAACATAGGTATCTTAAACATAGGGTTTCATCTTTTACCAAGTGACCCACCCTCAACGTCAGTGGCGTCATTTTTGTCCGACCCCGTCAGCTCAGGGCTGGACAAGAATGAAACGCGGTTAGTAAAAAACTACGATGAAAGGTAAAACCAATAGTAAAACTAATTAAAGCCCGCCTTCAGCAGCCAAGGAAAATTTTAACAAAGGCATGAAGCAGCTATGAGAGCTTGCAGTAATAACGCTACTCATTTTAGAGGGGTATGGGTCTAGCTGCCCTATCCTTTTACAGATGAGTACATAACAAAAATGGAAGAGGGAGTCGGAGTCAACATAGAATTTTTCATGACGTTATTGTTGCAAGCTCCCAAGACTGGTAAGGCCCACGTTGATGTTGGGTGCTGATTTACAGACAGAGCAGAGTACAGATTACGCACGGACACGGAGGTGGGGGAACCGGCCGGAACGGGTGAAAATAATTACAAGTAGTTAGCACTTACCACTGTTAATTACTAATAATATCCCTATATATCCCTTTAATAACTAATATCAATGAGTTGCCAAAGTTGTCCCAAATCGTACGAGTGCGAGTGAAACATTATTTTTAATATTCCCTTTCTGTAAATCCGAAGTCCTACGGAAATTACAAAATATGAGGTAAAGTCTATGCGTACTAGAAAAATATTTACCACGTTGCTGTTAATTTGTAACTGAATTTGCTGTTACTCCGACATCAACACCAGAAGCTTTAAACAGCGGTCAGCATGAATTTTGGTTAGTGATTTACAGATCCTGCAATTAAATTAAGTTTTCCGAAATGACTGTCAGATCACACAACTGGTAATCCTCTCGAAGAATTTTGTTAGTTGAAAAATAGCAAAATAAGTTGTATTCGTAAGGCCTGCGCTACCTGCTACCTCCGGCAACTCGATACTCGATAGGTGACTGGTTCTCTAACCCTTGGACCGAGACAACACATTTAATAATAGAGCACTAATTTAGCATGTATATACAATGACATAGTGCTACATGTTTTGTCAGTCTTTTATTTTAACTATGTCGCTTTTAGTATATTAGCTACAGTAAACCCAGTTAAAGGGTTTCAGGTAATATACAACGCTGTTGCATGTAGCTGAATGATTTCCCCATCCCCACTCTCCAAAATTTTAAAATTTACTGATTAACCTGTCAAAGTTAACATTAACCTGTTAGTACTACATTACATTGGGTATTGCGGAAGGGATCTATATACCTAGCCTAGCCTAGGTACTTACCTTGCTTACTTCACCACTCTGTTGTCTGTGAGAAACCGGGATTTCTATTACAAGTCGAATATAACTTAAAACCAAGTTAAAAAAACACCTAGTCATACATATTTCTCAAGATCATTATTGAATACGTAGCGTAGTAGTTTACGTGCAAAATAAAATAAATAAAATCTTCACAGAATTAGAATGTCACGTTTTAAACTTACTACGGACGTCAAGTAAGTAAAGTCCATCGATGTATCATTTTACCCCAGTTCACGCAAAATTGGCTATTTAGCCTTAGCCCATTGGACTCACATGGGAACCTATTAATACCTTGCTTGAACACATGGATTCAAATGAATTGTATCATAACAACTTCTATTGTGACTAGTAACTACTGCTAGTATAGTCGTTCGGTTGCAAAATCGCGTATCTTCATTTTATTCAAATTTTCGAAATTTTCTTGAAATAAAAAGTCTAACAAAAAAGCTTAAACTCCAATAGAGTCGTCCATAAATGATGTCATAGAAACTTTCCAATTTTAGTACAGCATAACTCTCCTGTCGTCAGTTAAACCATTGCGTAAATGTCTATCCTTAACATTGGATGTCGTCACTAACATTTTCCACTGTTATTCCAACTGAATTTTCTTGACTTTTTATTTCAAGAAAATTTCGAAAATTCAAATTCGAATAAAATGGAGATACGCAATTTTGCAACCGAACGACTACATAATATATAATACTAGCAGTAGTTACTAGTCACAGTAGAAGACGTTATGATACAATTCATTTGAATCCATGTGTTCAAGCAAGGTAGGTTCCCATGTCAGTATACGTAACACCTTTTTTGAAATATAAATTGTGCTTTAAAAATAATAAAATCATATAATAATTTAATGTGAATCAGTAGGCGCACTAGAATACAAATGATATACGCGTATTTGCGCAGATTTCTTAAGCACAGAAACCACTATATCTTCAATTAATGTTGACGGCAGACATTGGCGTTTCATAAAATTCTGAAAAAATTTTGGGATTGTTCCGTGCTCTAAAATAAGCGATCAAAAAAATAAAACTAGGTAGCGGAGCAATCCGAACTGTTTTTTCAGTAAAGTCCCTATCTAAGGCGAAACTGATTATTGCGTGGGACGTGGGAGCAAAAAACACACACGTCCGATCTCCAAGACTTCTCAATAAACTCAACAAACTTTCCGCAAACATAACTTTCCGTAAAGTTAGCGTCATACACCGTAAAAAACCGTTTTACAATAATATTTTCAATTACATTTACAAAAATGAAATACCGGCTATAAACTATTGCGCTGGATAAACTTAAGATTCATTACATACTACTTATTACAATTACAATGATGCACAACACTGAAGTAGAGGAAAATGTCCTACAGCAATTTTTGTAAAATATAAAAAATTGCCCGAGGAAATTTTCCTCCAAGTATCAAATTCTCACTAAAATAAACTAGCCTCCCTTTTCAGACAATTTATACATTCGCTTATGCAATCTTAAAAATATCCAAAATTCATAAGCTGAAGTGCGGCAAAAGTTTATTGCAATTAATTTATTTAATGTGTTACTTAGCGTTTATTATAAACAAAAACATTTTCCTCATTTTTCCTCCATTTTCCGTCATTTTAATACTGGGATGTCCTCGGTAAGAAGCTGAGAGGAAAAAGTCCGGGACTAAAACGTCCGGGAGGAAAATGTCCTACAATCAAATGTTTTGAGCCTGGATCGTAGATATGATAAGGGATAGATTACGTGGCTTTGGCTTCCTCTTAGAGCTTCTATTATAACATCATCTCGTAGGGAAACGCGGAGTCCAAGCTGGATTCTGAAATCTTCGAATAACATAGTAATCGTGCTCGTGGCACTGATGAATGATCACTTTGGTTTCTTTGGTACCAAATCTTTTAGCCAAGTCCAAGTCAGGAATACAGGGTTCGTATATTCGATTCTTCTCGCTATTATAACGTTTTCTCCTTGGGTATGGCCGCCTTCAAAACGAATGGTTGGGCAGTTGGGCTAATCATGTATCCCTTGCGATTTTTTTTTCATGAAAGCCAAAATATCTACTCGAACATAAGATCAGCCAAGGCTACGCTGGATACACATGGCAACTGTACATGAACTTCCATGTTTTTTTTTGCTTTTAATGCTTCGGTTCGGCTATTGCAATTTTGTCGTCTGTCATTTCTTAATAATTTGCCATGCCTAGCCTGCATGATCCGAAAATGTGAGGGAGCGTTTCAAACTCGTCGTATCCTGAAATTCTGCAACGGCTGTCCCCGGAATTGCAGCCTGCCTGGGTGAATTCTTACTGAAGTGACATATTGCCTACCATTTTTATTGACGTAATCCATTCTGAGCAGGAGAGTCCAATTTTTGAAAGAATTAATTTGTTTACTGCAGGACATTCTTAAATGATAACCAATCCTCTTCCTTCTGGTTTAAATTACACCACGATTAGTATTCTTTTTCTCGTCGTTCTAACTGCAGGATTTTTGATGGCTTGGACTTTTTTTATATTGTCAAGGGTATTGCTTTCAAGGTTTAATTGTCCGAGATTAAGGTCGACTTCTGCGTCCAGATTTCTAATTTTGTTGTCAGTGTTGGCATTAGCCGAGATAAGGACTTACTTAAAAAGCGTTAATATTCTGTATAATATGCTTCCCATTCTGCATTTATGACTGAGAGGCCTTTGACTCCTATGCAGGAGTATAGCATGTTGTTTGGGGTGTCGTCGGGGATTTCTAATTTTACTTGCTTTTATAGCGGAGCTCAAAAATCTGTCAGCTTTTCTGAAATGGTCTATTTTGAAAAGTAATTATCTAAGTATAGTTCATAGCAGAGTTTACGATATTAAAAATCAGTGTGTATCGCTGATCAGTATATACAAACTTGCAACAACAATGCGTTTTGTTTATTGAAAAATATATAGCAGCACACTACTTAAGGCTAAAGTGTCAACTACATTCAACATTGCTAATGGTATTTTAAAATAAATTATGTATCAGTTCAGAGTGACCTAAACTAACAACATGTGTGAATGAACTACCTAGTTTTATTACTTTTTTTTGTAAGAATTTCGATAATTTTTCTTTTTATGGAAAATTGAGTTCAAGAAACCAGCGGTTAGCGAGGAATCTGCAAGGCAAAATTCATTTAATGTAAGTTTTCGTGGTTTTTAAGAACTTATTTGCAAGTGGAAGATTTTTTTTGCATATATATGTTACAGTTCGATATGAATTATAGTGAGTTGAGTGTTACGAAATTCTGTGCCTACCTACTTCTAATGTTTTTATAACAATTTCTATGTATACTTACAACAAATGTATACTTATTTTTTGTAGTTTTTCATTAATTGAAAATTGAGTTAAAGAAATCAGCGATTAGCAAAGCATCTGGTAGGCAAAATTCATTTGCTGTTTTCAATGTAAGTTTATCTAGTTTTTTCTTCAGTGTGCAGCTTAAGCCAATAATTGAATTTGCAAATGGAGGATAATTTGATTTGTTAGCATATATTTTGGAATTCGATATGAATTATAGTGAGTTAAGTATTCTGAAATTCTGTGCCCAACTTTTGATGCATGTTTTCGTTAGTTATCGTATATTTTTTACTTAATTTGTAGTTCAGATGTTGGTATTACTGTGTTATGTATATATGAATTCAATAAAACGACGCTGTGAAAAAAAAGGAATTTAATTAAATATTCTAAGTTTCTTTATGTATCATAAAGTTTGTAAAAATGTGGGTAATCTCATCTTAAATTGCAGCAAGGTGTATTTTTATAGTGACAAGACAACTGACGAGTATGCTTAACTAGTTCGCAAAACGTATCAAGAATTAGTGTGCAAACAACTGTACAAGCGACAAAGCGTTGTTTTATTTCAAATCTTTACGTATTACCTTAGTGCTTTACAATTAACAGTCGTTTTATAGTTAAAAGGTAATATATACACTGCACTGTGTCCCTCACCCTCTAGAATAGAGACGCTACGTTTTTCGTGATTTACTTCCCCCTCACGGAGTAACCCGAATGAAATAATTATTTTCAAATGACATCCAATTAATGTATTGTCGAGACAAAAATTAGTGATAGCTGCGCAAGGTGTCCAAACAGTTTCATATCCATGCAATCAAATGGGCACG